>PNEQ01111823.1:0-24629 GCA_003012365.1 Medauroidea extradentata
CTTGTTAGTGAAGTACTCACGCCGCTACATCTTGGCGGAGAAGTACGCTATCACTGCACTAGTGCTGCCATCTCTTGTTAGTGAAGTACACTCGCCGCTACATCTTGGCGGAGAAGTACGCTATCACTGCACTAGTGCAACCATTTCTTGTTAGTGAAGTACACACGCCGCTACTTCTTGACGGATATGTACACTAACACTGCACTAGTGCTGCCATCTCTTGTTAGTGAAGTACACACGCCGCTACTTCTTGACGGATATGTACACTAACACTGCACTAGAGCTGCCATCTCTTGTTAGTGAAGTAAACACGCCGCTACATCTTGGCGGAGATGTACACTAACACTGCACTAGAGCTGCCATCTCTTGTTAGTGAAGTACACACGCCGCTACTTCTTGACGGATATGTACACTAACACTGCACTAGTGCAACCATTTCTTGTTAGTGAAGTAAACACGCCGCTACATCTTGACGGAGATGTACACTAACACTGCACTAGTGCAACCATTTCTTGTTTGGGAAGTGCACTTTCTCCCTAATAGGAACAAGTGCTTGTAAATACGAATTAAATGTACTAAATTTTTAATCGGACATCTAAACACAAACAAATATATTTTACAATAATTTGAAACAAATGTTTAAGTTATTACTGCGCCTACTTTAAAACACCTTGTAAAACTAAGAATACGTAATTTAATAAGACGTTTAAGGTTTTCAGAGCACAGTGTACAGTGTTGCAAAGTATATTGATATTGCGGTAAGAAGAGGTGTTAGTGAATACGATATATAGGCCAACACGAGCTATTATCTTACTAGCTGCGGCTCTAGGAAGAGTCTCAGTGACTAGATTTACCACAGATGAAGTTAGACTCATAGTTCTACTTCAATCATTTATTTATTTAATTAATTATTTATTATTAACGTCTTAATTCAGCTCTTCACTGTTTTACAATTGGTACGTATTTACAATAAATATATATTTCATTATGATACTTAATAACTTTACATACTGTGAATACAATGTGTATATTATGACGACAAGAACACAACGAATGATCAATATACTTGAAGATAGTTACTTGAAAGTTACAGTTACACATCACTCGCAGGAACACTTCGTAACTGCACCTGCAACTGTCAGGCGGAAACTGTTATAACATTTCGCTAATGTACTGTTTCATTTGTAACTACTTTGGACGGTGTTTGCGATCACGTTCTATAACATATTCATATCATACAGTTCTCGCATAGTGACACGCCATATTCATTATCGATCATAATTGTAATTTCAAATCAATCATTACTTCACCTAGATTAATATGAAAATTCGCAACGTTGGAAGTGTAAGACCACAAAATTATCAGTACTTTTTTTTTTATTTTTCTTGGAAATGTTTCTACATTAATTAACACTTGAAAACAAGCCAAAACTCGCATTTTCATTTATCATTAACACTAAATACATAACAATTTGTATGTTATCTACATTCGCTAAGAATATTATTATTTATTTATGTGAGTTATATTGTACAATGCGTAACATACAAAACACAATGAAATTTATTATTTGGCAAATAATTATGCAGAAAATGTAGAATGTAAAAGTGTACTATTAAATGACGAATCATTTGCATGTCGATATGTTGATTATCCGTAGCACATAAGAGCTGTAACTAATTTATCACCCAGAACATAATATACATAAAAGTTAACATAGAAATAACTTAAGAAGGAAGTGAAAAATAAGAAAAATTTAAAATGAAACAGAAGAACATTTATTATATGACAAGCAGTATGCAGCTTAGAAAATATAAAGTGAAATAAATGGATTAAAAACTTTCGTTTACGACCGTTTATTCCCTTTTCGTTTGCCACTAGTACGTGTGTAACTCCTGATAACGCTGCAATAGACTGTAACTCAAACAAAAAAAAAATTTTACTATTACAGCACGTACTTATTTTTTATGTCACATAACTAGAAAAGAGAAAAAGTTATCAGTATACAAGTCATATTTTTTTAAAAGAAAAGAAAATCTGTATTGAAGAGAAATAAATGTAATATGAAAATTATTTATAATACTTCACAGTATAATTCTTATAGCTGTTTTAAATCTGAAAATAAATAAATTCTGTTCCATTTATTAAATTAAAGTATCTCATACATAAATTTGGAATTTTCAAGGGATACCATTTCATTCCAATACACAAGCGAGGCAAACTCGCTGAGACAAACGTTTTTCCTGCCATATGTTCGAGGAACATAATTATAATATATTAAGCGTTTACTAAATAGACCCTCAAATATTTATAGATAACCAAGAGCATGAATGCATCATTGGCACGTTGCAAAAAATATTTACTCAACAGTGGTGATATCACAGAAAAATGATCATGACGTGACCAACATATTATTTGCGATGTTAATCTGGGCGAAATAGCTGTTTTGAGAATTAAAGATAGTATTTATCTGAATAATTAAATTTCTCGTCACGTCAAATTATTATTTTAAAACATACAATGTATGTAAATATAATGGGTATTTCTGGACAACACTAACATACTCCAGTGGACGATTAAATGATTCTTTAAGAAAATAAAAAAAAAAAATATTACACTAAACACCTTAATTGAGTATTAGGGAAGCAGTAAGTTTTTAAAATGTGAAATTTTAATCATTGTTTTTTCAAAAATCAGAAAACATGTGACATAAAACGTCAATACCCAGAACATAGTTTTGTGATATCGAGGTCTTCAATCCCACAGCAAATGCTCGTGGATACTTCCGCTTCAATGTAAATGACAGGGGTGGCTACTCTTACAATAAATACAACTTTTGTTGAGTCTCGAATGTCGAAAACTTGAAGAATGTTTATTGGCTATTGTAAATTATGTAACCAAAAAATCCTCGTGCTGCAGCCGTGTGAAACCTACCGTTTATGTTTAACACGCAGTATAAGATTAACGCAGATACACTGAGCTTTGAACATATGCAATACTGCTTACAAGCAGGGAGTGGTCCTGCCTATGGAAATGTATAGGGGTTAAGTGAATCCGCCGTTTTGGGGGTCCCACTATGTCAACCGCTTGTTCCTTTACTAATCGCAACACGGAACGGTTCGTAATGATGCCCCCGATCGAAGCAATGTTATAGTTAATAATTTTGTTCCTTATAATTTGCACTACTCTGAGATATTTTGATTTTTCAGCGGCGCATCAACACAAGTGCACATAACCTCAGAACGTGTAAGTGTCATGATGGGAGGTCCAAGCCGGCTTCAACTACGTCACAACAAGCAATCTCCAGACTATTCTCACCTCTATGCTTACAAGTGTGTGTTGCACTCAGCGCACAGGCTTTAGTATATATTCACTGTAAACAACATCTAACATATACTGGCAATATAGGTAGAGACCTGTTTGTTTCTGGCACTTTATCACTGAAACCGAAACGTCATGTATTTTGCGAAAGAAAATTGTGGGTTCCTAAGATACAAAACTCTTTCACAAAATCATTGTGTATGTCATACTGACAACAAACTGTATTGAATAACTCCGTGACCTGACCACATGTTACCTAAATGTAATAACAATGTTTATTCCCTAAAATCATTACTAAGGGAAATACAAGACCTGAAATCCTGGGTTTCGAATTCAGTTTGTTAGCATATAGTTGTAGGAACGCCACACAATGCAGCAATAACATATTTTAACGTCTCTGAGAATGTGGTGGGTCATGAATTTCCCTTAATTAGGAACATGGCTGTACTTGTAACTATGATAAGAGTTCTGGCAGTTTTGTTTTGTCGGAATAAACAGTTTTCGCGGAACTCCTTTATGAAGTACGCATAACAGACGGAGAGTGTAGAGACAGGTATGCTAATACATGACACACCACATGTAACTGAATTTACGATCTGCAGTGTAAAACATGATAACACTCATAAACTTTTAACCTACAAGTAAAAGTGGTTGTGTGGGTTGCAAGTGTGGCTAAGACGCTTTTATATATTTAAATACCACATTACAGTGCCACCATACTGCACAATTGAAACTTAACCAAATTGAACGTTAACTAAAGTAAACTCAGTTATCACACAATTGACAGTAACTGCTTAAGGTATGATCACGGGAATCAAGATAGGCCTTACATCACAGTGATAATGATAGACTCACTCGCTGGAGAACATCAGGCATTGCTCGTATGTTGTTGGCAGCTACCTCTATCAGCTGCACCAGAGGGCCTCCAGTTTTCGTTCGTATGCGAACCTCCCACCTGACAGCTCGAAATGTGCTGTTGGTATGCTTGAACACATCTGGAGTCCTCGTACACGAAATTCGTATACGAAAATGTACTCGAGAGATGTCACACGGTTGAATTGGGGATTACGCATACGATAAGTAAAAAATAATAATAATAAATCAAAACTATGAAGCAAGATTTCAACAATTAAGTGTAGTTTTATTTTTTTTTTTTTTAATTCTCGACAATGTTTAGATAGAAACTCACAGCTAATTACGTTAGGTCGTAAAATGCGTTTCAGGTCTTTTGCTATGTTTATTTTACAAAATTTTCTTACACATTCTTAAACACTAAACAATGCTCTAGCTATTTTAGAATTAACATAATATACTTTTTAATTAAATCCATTGACATTGCATGTTATGAATCGTAATGTTTTGCTATTGGCGTACAAATTTGTGCCTTTTCAAAAAACTTGGTAAATTATTAACAAAAATGTACTAAAATATAAACAACACAATAAATTAGAAAGCATCATAACAAGAATGTGTGATTCATTGCAGCAAAAGTTAACCATGTGCTAGGTTCCATTGCTATATCTACATACAGAGTCCCCCCCCCCAAATTGTTTATGTATTCATACACGTTTTGTTACTTGGTAGTGAAGTTTGTAACAGTGTAGAATGAAGTCCAAACAATCGCTGTTGAACCACATACAGTGCAACAAGCAATAAATGTTTTGCTATCGTATGTATTATCAGGCATTTTTTTTACTTTCCACTTTCTTTTCTCATTATATACAAACCCGAGAATAAATGTCTAGTTCAATATTATAATTATGATGACTCTTACAAAAATTAATTAGGGCAAAACAGTTCTATATACAGTATGCCTCGTACATAAAATTAAACGAAATTTGTTGTAGATTAATTAGACTAACACAAATTACTTTTGCATCACTACATTACTGTAGATTGTAAGTACGTAAATTCAACTTTACTTTCTTAAAGCTTTTATCGTTACTCTAAAAGAGTGTTGTGTTTTTATCTAACCCATCTAACTATAACAAGTAACTCTTCATTTTAAAATATGTGTTATTTATTTAAAAATTACAGTTTGGTTTAAGAAAACCTGATATTAATTAATGTCACATAATAGAGATGCACAGCTAATTATTTGTGAGGCGTATAGGGCCTACATTACTAATTTTAAGAGTAATTTAAGTGAGAGTACGTTTGCAACATTAGTAGTTTCATCTCTACAAACGAAAAATAAAGATTAGTTTCAAAGTGTATAAAATAGAAAATTACTTAAAATAAATTATTGCTTCGTAGAGCACTTTTTGTATAGTTAAATTATAATTGTATTTATTTAAATAAAACATTTTCACCAGTGGGGAGTTTTTAACCAAAATCTCTAGACGACAAGCAAACGCACTACTGAAGGGATACCGACTGCGCATGGAAAGTTATGATGTTTACTGCATACAATGTGCAACTTCCGGCTTTTCAATTACTACGATATTTCCTTTTGTGTTTGATTTAGTAACACTGAGATTGTTTCTGCTAATATTAACATTCTTCTATTATTCTGGTTAACAGTCCATTTCTCGAAGTTCGTTCGCCTGTCTCTTTCATTGTGCATTCCTGTACCTCTTCAGTGTGTTGATGTAGTAGTCGCACGAGACAATCTTCGCTGTGCTCAGATATCAACAGTCGCACACGTACTGCGTGAAGAACGTTGACACTTGGACACATTCGTGCATCACTTGTATTGTATATATTGAGACGATCACGTCACTGGTTGGCTGCCTACCCGACTTCGGTTAAATGGATGTTGCTACACGCTTACCTTAGCGGCAGACCCGGCGAACTTTTGCGCTGCTGCTGTTCTACGGACGCACGAAGAAATACACTGGTTTTTCAACTCCGGTTTAGCTACTAAAATTGCCTCAAATGAGTATGGCAATTTAACTGAACTATCACTCCGACCCGCACGACTGTTTGCTGCTGTGGTTCTCGACAGAGTAAGCAGAAGGAAGACTGTGTGCCTACAACCTACGTCAGCTGTGACGTCGTTTCCCTCGTGATTGGGCCTTGGACGTCACGTGGGCTGTCTCTTGCCTAGAACCTTCCCACTTTATAATTTTACTCGGTTGGCAATACTACTTTTGAAGATAGTGCCACCGTCGTATAGAGGGCGTTTGATACCCCGAAATTTACGCCATGCTTACACGGATTGGACGGAAATTTGTGATGGTAGGAGAAGTTTTCTGACTATAAATAAGCGTCCCCAGGAACCGCAAAACACTCGGACACTCAGACATTTGGAGATGCGGATTCCTGGGACGTCGCTATGCCAGTTTCTGGACCGTTTAAGTTACAACTTAACAATGAAAGATTGCTATGCAGCATTGTAACATTGCTTTGTATATGGCAGATGTATTATTGATACTCTTTTTTTTTAATTATTGTTGGTACATGTATAGTTTTTGTTAGTAAAACGTATTTTTGTAGTAATATTCATGGCATCAGAATTTAAGTGTGAAATTTGTTGTCTATGTTCCAAGTGGCTAACCTCAGTATTGCATGTGACGCTAATCTCTGTTTTCTCTTGGTTAGTAAAATATTTGTATGTAGCTATTTTCTTTAAATGTATTTCCTATTATTGTTTTGAAAGGGGTGTTACGGTTATTATTATTATTATTATTATTATTATTATTATTATTATTATTATTCAACTAAATTTATTTAAAGATTTTGCTGAATAAATGTGTGTAGATTTCAACTCAGGATTTTTCATAGTTAATGGTGACTACAGTTGTCCTCAAATTTGTTCTATTTCTGTTCCCTCTCTGTAATGCAACCAGTTCACGTTCCATTGGACTTATCCAAAGGGGTGTCTGTCTTCATCGAAAGTGGGAACGGTGGTGACAGACTTTTGCTCGCCATCCTTGGTGGTGTCCTGATGAGAAGGCTTTTTTGGCGTTTCCTCAGGCACCACTAGAAAGCGTTGCAATATATATTACACAGTCTGGTGTTCACATGCACAGTGACTTATGTGGTCCAGTTGGTCATGTGACAGAGTCTGCCACGAGGAATATTCTGGCTTCTGTACTGTTCGTCACTTTGTCACGTTTGGATGAGTCAATATTTTAACATTTGCAACAGTTTATGTGCAAATGTTTAAACTTTTCGCTAATTTACCAATCAATTTTCTTTTTAAGAAGATCATTTTCTTGCATTTAAAATACTCAAATTCTCACACTAGTAGATCACATCAAGCAGAAGCTCTTGAACTCACGAGTGAACTTGTGTATGTTTAACGGTATTATTTACATGATGAGAGTATTAGTTGTAATATACATGGTCGGAACCGTGTCATGATGGTACTTCTTACCAGAATAAACAAAATTTACTTGAATATCAGAACTAAAACCAACCACAGTGATATGATCCACCCCACAAGACCTGGTCAACATTCAACCGTATCAGGACACATCACGGCAAGTGCGCGGACTCACTCTATACTGCAGTACAGACAACAGTTTCCTCTCAGAATAGTAGCTGTGGTGTACCTAAAAATTTCAACACATGGTCGAACAGCGTTCTTGGAGGGCCTATCAGAGAAAATGTGACGAAAATTCAGGATGCTACACTCTTTCGCATTGCTCCTATAGAGAACCTTAGTGCACATTTGTAAAGTACATAGTGTATGTACGTTTATGTATTCTACTGTATGTGTTTTTGCCACACGCTAAATAATTAAGTAAATGGCACTACTAGTGTACTACTACGTCAATAAGCAGACATAATTCTTCCACCCGAACCCTACGCACAAACTTCTCAAGTTCTGACCTGCTTGTCGTCTTGTCAGCTTCATTTGCCGAACACTTCCTCTCTCCCAAGGCCGAGCGACAGACAAGTGAGCGCGCCAGCTAACTCTGCTGCTGTTTTCATCCGTCAACATTAACGAAGCACGTCATTAGATCATGCTGGTCGTCCACGTGCAATTAGTGTGTGCCACGTGTACTCATAGTGTTTGGATCTGCAAGGAGACACCACGTGCTTCTTTCTACTGTGTTCACACCCCTCCCCCCCCCCACTCGCCCCTTCACGTAGCAACCTGCACTTGTTATTACACACGAGTTTTCCTGTACTGCAACAAGCACGAGCTCAACTGCAAAGCAATACTTCGTTCAAGAAACTGCAATACGTCGTGTTCCTCAACGGTGGAGTTCTGCTGAAAACATTTTCTTACTACTTCGTGGAAGCTAAAACAAACACTGTGATTTGCATTTGAATAAACCCGGATTATTTGTTGGAGGGATATGACTTTTTTATCAAGGAGTAAACTTATCCCTGATATTGTAACATATAGTAAAATGTTAATTTAAATTAAACTGAGGATTTCAGAATATGGCTGTTTCAGGACGATATTCTAACTATATTAAGCATTTTACCGTCAGTGAAATCTTACAGCCAAGTAGCAACCCTGCTTTTTTTTTCGACAAGAATGCTTATAACATGTAACTATATTGACAGGTATAGCTCTACGCAACTCCCTCCAGTTTCTCTCTCTAACAAGGACTCCAGTGCCCAGCTACAAGCACACCTAGAACACTTCGCAGAGCAACCACCTCGTCTTACAACTTGCACGTAGTCACCAATGTCAGTAGAAGTTGAACACGCTGACTAGGCTGCACGTATCGCTGTACTGTATTGCACGCAATAAGTCATATGCAGTGTCATTATTGAGGACTATAATATCAGCCACGCCCAGTAGACTGTTGGATGTCGGCAGTTTTCTCAGAGTTATTCTGTCTGGACTGCCGCATTTCCTGATAAGACCAGAACAGTCCGACAAAATCTACACAAGAAAAAACGCAATCATTAAGTGGCCTCCTAATCGAAATCGTAGTCTCAGATCATCGACACAAGTAGCAATAAATTTTTTCTAAGCAAGTGCAATGTAGGCATTAAACAGAAATATTTATGCTCACTCTCAAGACAGGAATTGGAGCAAAACTAAAATAAACAAACATTTATCGGATTGTTGTTTCAGCTTAAATGTAGGCATCGAGACACAACCTCTTTCTATCAATTGGTCAAATATAAAAAGTTCCTCAATAACGATAAAATCAATACAAATAACAAAAAATTAAATTTAGAAATGAATCCAAAAAGAATGTTTAACATAAACTACAGTCTGCACTGAGTGCGCTTACGAAAATTCCTAGGAACCAATAAAAATCAGTTAAGTCCAGTATTCCCGATAAATTTACCACGCAGTGAAATCAATATTTCGGATACAAGTTATATGTTATACAAATTACAACTCGTGTATTCAAAAAACGTCGTTAACTTAGTGCAATAATACAAAACAATAAATAATCGACGTGAATCCTTACAAGAAAATAATTTTAAAAATTAGGACTTTGGCGTTTAACGCAAGTTTCTACTGCAATGATTTACTGCAGAATTCTACTCTAGATAAAATTTATTCTCAATCTTAATTTGCAGTACTTAAATTTCTGAAAGTTTCCGAATCTCCTTTTTCAGACTAATAGCGTATTACCGCCCATCGGACATAGATCAATTCTTACGTTGACAATAACATCATATCTTAGCATAGTTTACTCGAATATAGCTCCAACAGACTCGAGAATATCAAGTTAAAGCAACCTATCTCTGTACCCTACAAGAGCCAGCCATCTCTGTTCTGCTACTGCTCGAGGCCCCCGTATATACTGGGAATTCTAACTCCTCTCCCTTCTGTCGTCCAATAGACGTCGTGGTAGTAGTACTTGTTGGCTCTCTTAGCAGTCCAACTTGACAAATGAAATAAGTGACGCTGTGACGCCATAGTTCGTCGACAAGCCGAACTTCATACTGCTTCGTACACAAACATAGTTGCCAATGCCACGCGCGAACACACCAGCGCTCCATCCATGCAGTGGCGATGTCAGGAAACTGCCTGCCTCTCTTGGCAGTAGGTCAGGACGGCGTGTGATAGCCGTCTAGGGTAGCGAGGTAACTGCAGCCAATCAGATGACGGCACGTGTATTTGAAGCAGAGTTAGGTCGCAGAGGTCGTCCCAACTGTCAGTAACCTGACGTTGTTGTGTTCGTGAGGCACATCGTAGTCATAAGTCAGAGCGTGCCGTGTCGTCAGAATCTTCGTCGAGAAGCATAAGAAGGTACTACCTCTTCTTTAAACATTTCCTCCATGAAGCTCAAGAAACACGTACTTTAGACAACTTCATTACAGGAGACTTTGTATCCAACAACTTCGTTATTGTGTGGGAATTATTTCAGTTGGGTTAGTCAATTTGCTGTGTTGGCTTTATAAAACGATGACATGCAAAAGTTCAGACTTTGCAGAGATATTATGCGAAAGCTACGATAGATAAAAAAAATTCCGTAAGATCAACATTTTGCCCCAAGTAATGTCTAAATAAAGAAAACATGTGTTGTACAAATATAACAATAAAAACTAAATGCCGAAAATCTTACATTTTACCACACCAATAACACTAAAAGGAGGTGGTGCCTTTCTTGTCGTTACAATAAGTATGTGTCAGTAATTTGTTGTTTTGTCTGAACATAATAAAACGACGGCAACATTAGAAAAAGAATTGTCTTTTGCGAAGAAACGGCCTGATTCTTGTCCTTAAGAGGAGTCCTCGACTGGCGCATGGACGGCGTTGCAACATGTCACGTGTGTTATTTTTTTACGCGAAACCACTTGTCTTATTCATATTACGTACGAAAAGAACACATCATTGAAAAAGGTATGTTTCTATGTTTTCAAAAAAACAGCACGCTTGTTAGAAACATGATTTTCCTGCCTCTCAAAATGGCTAAAAATCTAGTTTTTGGACTGCTGGAATTCGTAAAGTGCAAAGCACGAGACATGCGTTGGTCATCACTTCAAACTATCCAATAACAAAATATTAGGGTCACCTCTTGAAGTCCCACAGAAAATACATACAAGGAAAGCTTGCACGACAGTTTGACGCGCTGTGAATAGAGGCGATATACTTCCCGTCTAGCGTGGTACTCTGGCTCTTATTACTACGCTGTTCCCACGTGTCAAAGGTGGAAACTTGACACCGCGAAGGACTCCTCCTAAGGTGAAAAAATTAATGTTTTATTTCACAGAGAAGCGCTATTGCCTACCAAGTATGCAACCAGGAATGACTGGCTGCATGGCACACCCTAGTGATGTGTAGGCACTTGGTTTGCGGCAACTCGGAAACGCAAGTTGTATCGCGTAATGAAGCTGATAACAACATTTGTGTGCGTCATTGTTCCCATCGTCTCACCCCACACCTTTACATTAGTTCATTCTCCTTAGTTGTCATAGGAGAGGACAATAAACTACAAGACCACACTTCACTATTGGTTGCATGCTTAGTGCTACAAATCCACACTGCAAAGTGCACCGACAGATATGGTTCTGCTGTAAGATGAAGTGAAAGGTAATATACGAGCTGTTGCATGATTGTATAACGAGAGATTCCCAGTCCGGAGGCAACCTCATCACATGACCTTCACAACTGTCACCCAGAGACTACGTGAAACAGGCACATTCAAGACGCGGGGTGGTACTGGTCACCAGAGGAATATACATACACCAAATATGGATGAAGTTCTCAACGTTGTGAAGGAAAACCCGTAAAGTGCCCATGTCACTGTGCACGGAGTGAGGGTGTCCCATTCAACTGTATGGCGTGTTTCACACGAGCAACTGCTATGTGCCTACCACGTGCTATACGTAGGGACTGGGAAATGTCGCGAATTCAATGATCTGTAGGCTATAAATCCATTGTACTATGCATACTCAAGCCCCGTATATTCGTTTATTGTCTGCTGTTCCACTGAGTAGCAGCTATAAGGACAAATAATCGGGGCTTGAGTATGAATAGTGCAATGTATTCTAGCCTCCATTGAATTCGCGAAATTTTCCAGTCCCTATAGCATCATCACTAGCGGATTTTGCTCCTCGACGTGTTTTTCACAATGGTTCCTGCGTCAGTGTACAGAAGATACACACTATACGTCCATCGTGTCGTTTACTGGTGAAGCGATATTCATGCAAACGTGGTTACTTTAACAGCAGGAACAGTCACATTTGGGACGACTTCAGCCCTCATGAAACTGCCATAGTAGAGAACCAGCAACGATATCCAGTGAATATCTGGGCGGATATTGTCGGTATCATCGCACTGGGCCCTGCTTGATACCGCGCTGACTGAATGGATACCTGTACTGCCAATTCCTTCAACTGATATTGCCAGAGTTTCTCCAGAAGGTTCTGCTTGCGACTCGGCCACGTATGTGGTTTCAAAACTACTGTGCCCTCAACATTACACAATAACTGTACGTAGTCACCTTAGCATGGCATTTTCCGCATAGTGAATTGGAAGGGGCGGGCTGGTTGCGTGGCCAGTATTCTCTCGAAGACATTAAATTCACTAGACTTGTCCTTGTGAGAGTCCCACAAGGCTCCTATGTGCGACACAACCACCGAGTCGGAGGAAGATCCTAGGATAATTGCTGCCTGCGACAAAATTCTACATACAACAGATGTTTTTTAAAACTTTGCTAATCTTTATGCTCGCTGGCTTAACTATTGCAATGAAACTGGAGGCCGCCAATTTGAACATGTTTTTTAAAAAGTTTCTTATGACGGTGAGAAATATAGTGGGAAGTGTACAGACTTCAATTTTTTATATACATATTTTTTATACTAAAGTGAGACAATCTCATTTAAAATGTACTCTGGGCAACTCACTTATGTTTTACAATGCACGAAGTTACAGAATCCATTCCACTATAACGCAGCACGCAGTCGGTCATTCCTGGTTGCATACTTCGTAGGCGATGACAACTCTCCGCGAAATTAAACGTTAATGATCACCCTTAAGGCAATGTTTTCTAGTCTTTACTTTTTAGCGATATTAACTTTTTACGCATAAACGAGGGAAGACACCAAAAATACGTTTGTCAATTTTGTTTAAAATCGTCTTCTCTATGTTGGCTGTTTCTTTTCAAGGCAGTTAATACTATGGTTTCAGGTAATTATGTAATTAACTAAATTCTGGTTCATTGACACTTCAGTCGAAACTGTATAATTTCTTCCTTTAAAAAAATAGCTATCATGGCAACAACATTTTTAAACAAAACTGCCAGGCAGATTTCTGATATCTGCTCTCGTTTAATATAAAAAAATAATTGTCGCAAGAACAGTGGAAACTAAAGAGCACGTCCTTAAATCACCAAAATTAGACAGTTTTGTAATACGTCAGTTTCGCTAATTTTGCCGCCACCCAAGTACGTTCACTAAGGCTATCCGGGTTCCATTCCCATCAGGGTCAAACACCGGGTTTTCGATGTGGGAATCGCGCCGGACGATGTCGGCGGGTTTTCTTAGCGATCTCTCGTTTCCCTGCCCGTTCATTCCGGCACTCCGTCATACTCACCTCATGTCACCCCTCACCAGCGCTAAATACCTCAATGTTAAGCGCTGACCAAAGTTCTCTCACTCACTTTATTATTTTTGTTCACACACAGCAAACTTTTACTGTCACATCGGTTTTTTTAAACTAAAGGTGGGAATGCCGCCTTTCAACGTGACTGAAGTGTCTTAACTGTACAAAACCTTGACGTTGTCATTGAATTCAATTAAACTCTTTGGAAACCAGAAATTTGTTTGTGTCAAGCAAGCGGTTTCCTAATGTCGCAATAAATTTACTACTTCCTCAGATTTTAGAGGCATCTACAGCTCTTCCTACTGAACATAGACCATGGGTTCCGTGTACCAAACTGTATATTTTTACCTCAGGAACAACTTGCTATATTTTGTTGCCGTAGTTTATATACATGCTGTATATTATGGTTCGATTTTCATAGTTGGAACTATAGTTTTAAGCATACAATGAGAGATTATCTTGAGAAAGTTAGATGATCTTGTTTCAATTTGTAAAGCAATTCTGTAGCATCATAAAGTGTTGCTGTACACAAATGTAAAACGAAATACATACCGCAAGTATAACATGTTACATTATTTTAATATGTGTTTCGTTACGTCGGGTTTATGTCAAATTCAGTAGCTTAGCAGGCGTATGTTTACGTTTGTATGGACACAATTCTGATTCCGGTATCTATTATTTGTTCACAGAACTCTCTTGTTTAAGTACTCTTTAAATAGAAGAAACCTTTATATGTTACAAATTACACTAGGCATTAAATAATTTCGGTACATATGTGAAAATGGTTGCATGTAACGTTAAATAATAGAATGCTCACAGTGTTCCAAAACACAGCAGGCATTCAATTATTACAGTTACGTAGATGTGCTGAGCTTTACAGTGTTCGGCAATAGTTAAACAAAAAGTTCACAGTTTACTTTTAAAAAATTCTGTCATAAAACGATGCTTAAAAATTTTTCCGTATGCAAGGGATCGTGGAAACATAACTATACTCGCAAAGTATCTTACTGGCGACCAGTCGTTCTTATGCCACTGTAAGAATGGCTAAAATGACAACCATCCCTGGCCTGCAGGGTGTCGATGATTGGACGTGTCGAACCGCTACTCTCGTCTGTGCATATCAGAGTCGTGAGACGTGTTTTACACTGGCACTGTCCAACTGACATTTAAAACCACCCCTTTTCAATGTAACAATTTAACATTTGATAGTTATAAATTAAAAAATGCATGCCTCACTCCAACAAATGTAAATATCGCGTGTTGACTGTTGCTACATAAAATAGCAATTAAAATTGTTATATTTGTGCATATTACGTTTCTCAAAGTTTATATGAGAAACTAAATAAAGTTAGTATATACTTGTGATACAGCGTAACAATATGAACCTGTGTACGATATAAAACAAGAAAGGTACAGTATTAATGAAAGTAGTTTGTAGACAAAGAACTCAGCGTATTCTTAACAAATTACTGTAATTCTGATTTCTCTCTTATTAGAGTCTATAGTCAGACATAAGTAATACAATCGCGAAGTTTACAAATATGTTCAATATTTCGAAGGTTACATGCTCGTATCAGAGTACCAGGTGAACATATTCCATATCATCACACGTCTAATTATATCTGTCATTGTCGTTTATTGTCGAAATTAATAAGGAAAAGAGTCAAAATATGTTTTTAAGATTGTAAATGTAGTTTGGGAAGTGGTTGCAGGATGGGCATGTTTTCAGATGTAAAACTTTGGCATTAAGTGTAATTTAATAGTGTAATTGCATAATAGTGACTAACTGTTCACGTAATGTTGGTGAGGCGTTATTTCGTGTTGATGACCATTGCTGTAGTGTCAGTAAACTATTTACCATACAGTAACCCGATCAAATGCATGAATATATACTTGAAAAAAAAAAAACGATATGAAGTGAAGTACATCTATGCAAGACTGGATTAATGATGACTTGTTCAAAGGGGAAAATTGATTCGATAAAAATGTATTTCAAGAAAGTGACAAGGTTATGGAGAGCTGTAGTGTTTTTTAACTGCCAAGTTGTAATTTGGTCTGTGAAGAGGTAACTTCTCGAGTGTGTAATGGAAAAAATATTCAAGAAAGCTATTCGTGCTTTACTGCAAGAATAAATACACTAAAAACCTAATTTCAGCATTAAGCATGATGTCTTCAAAATATTAACCCAATTCGGGCCTCGAAGTAGGCTGATAAGACATCTGACAATATTCTAAGGTTTCTATAGTATATTATTTAATAGTTATTTAACTCATCCGGAGACGTGGGGTCTCAGTGACACCAGCAAAACTTCACTGCGCTGCCATCTACACATTTTTAAAGGAACTGTCTAGTGGAGTCATCTACCTTTTGTTTATATAGCACATAATCTCCTCCTGCAGTGTTAGGTTTGTTTACACAGTTTGCCGCTAGATAGAAGGTTGCAAAGATAGCTTGGGGATCATAGTGGCACCACGTCACCGTGTATGTTACGATCTCGGGGGTGATAAAATGGCTTCTAAATGAAACGTGTACGTGTGGGCGATCAAGATTTTGATGAAACTGTTTCTAACTTGTTGACAGAAATTGGCAGTGACTTGAGTGATGACAGTGCAGAATCAGATGAGTTCATACCAGGTAGTGATCACAGTTCTGATTCTGAATACAGCTGTAACGAAGATTAAATTACAAATCAAGATAAAAAAAGGAGAAAGTGTATCTGATCAAGAACAAGACTGCGGAAACATTGAACACTGTAATCAAAACAGTGACCAGGTCAATGAACATTCAACAGTTAAGTCGTTCTGTGGTAAAAATAGGTACAAATGGTGTTCTATGCCTGCAACTAAAAATGTTCGAACTCCTAAGCACAATATGGTCTCTCATTTGCCGGGTCTTCGTGGACCAGCAAAGAATTTACGTGATACTGCGACACAGAAGTGTGGAAATGTCTCTTAACACAAGAAATGGCAGATGAAGTTATTTTACACACTAACAAAAAACTGAGAACTGTGAAAGAAATGTATTCAAGGGAAAGTAAACTTGAGTTAGTTGATTTAGATCGCGTGTAGTTTGATGCACTTTTAGGCGTGTTGTACTTCTGGTCAGTGTTCAAATCAAATCGTGAAGATCTTGAATCTCTATTCACAACAGACGGCACTGGTAGGGAAATCTTTAGATGTGCTATGTCTGTGAAGAGGCTTCTGATCCTGCTGGCGTGTCTACGCTTTGATAATTCGGAGGATAGAGATAAACGAAAAGAAAATGACCCATCTGCAGCCATATCGTGGGTTTTCAATGAACGAGTGAAAAATTCTCAGCTATCTTACTCACTTGGAGAATTGGCATGCATTGATGACATGTTGGTTGGTTTTAGAGGACGGTGCAGATTCCGTATATACATGCCAAATAAACCATCAAACTATGGACTCAAAGTTATGATACTGAGCGATGCCATGACAAGTTATTTTTTTCAATGGCTACATTTACACCGGGAAGGACTGTGATGGCAAGTTACTTCCGCTTGAAGACAGAATATTTCTGAAACCTACGCAAACTGTTTTACAGTTAGCACAACCAATTGTAAATTCTAACCATAATATAACTGCAGATAACTGGTTTTCCTCTGTTGAAGTTGCTGAGGAGTTACGCAACTGAGGCCTAACATATGTTAAAACACTAAAAAAAAAAAAAAAAAAATATCATCCGTATTTCTACCAAACAGAAAGAGAGAAGAAGGCAGTAAAGGACATTACACTTCTCTCTCATGTTCCAAAGAAAGGAAAAGCTGTGCTTTTAATTACAACAATACACCATACTGAGTCAAAGGATGTACAAACCGGCAAACCTGAAATTATTGCATTTTACAATGACACAAAATAAGGTGTTGATTCTCTTGATAGGAAGTGCGCAAATTACTCAACAAATCGGCGAACAAATAGATGGCCACTAGCTCTCTTTCATGCAAGCACGAATATTGCTGCAGTCAACAGTTTTTTTTTACATAGCTATTGTGAAAAGAATCGTGAAATACCAAGATCTACCTTTCTGATGGAACTTGCAAGAGAACTTGTTCATGAACACATGGACAGAAGAATGAAAAATGAAAGGCTGCCCAGAGAACTGCAATTATCCATTGGGAGAATTTTGAAGAAAAAAATTGAACCAACGTCTGAAAATAATGATGGCAAAAGAAGACGATGTGCTCTGTGTCCTCGCAGCAGAGATAAGAAAACAAAACATGTTTGCTGTGTTTGAGAAAGAACAATATGTAATGATTGCAGAGCAAATATTTGCAAATATTGCACTACAGAGTGACTCCATGAAAATACAACGTTGTTTTCTAAACATTTTTACCATGTTTTTTTGTGTACACAGTAGATTTTATATTTTTTTAATATTGGTAAAGAATGCTGTAAATTATCTGTTATGAAGTGTAATAACATAATATATTTGCAACATATTTCACAACAAACAACTCTAGTCAAAAATTTATATAGTTCTATAGTAATGTGCAAGTGAATCAAGTTAGATTTTATAAATTTTTGTGTGTGCTTTTTAATATGTCGTTAGTTTATTTTGGCTGGGACACAAATATTGTTTAGCAATCAAAATATAAACATATAAAAGAATTGCAGTATTCTTTCCCAAAAAAATGTATAACTTATTTCCATAAAAAATTATTCTTGATTTTAACTTTGTTATGCAGCTGTATCTGTAACTATTATATTACTTACTTTATTATATACTTCAATTAAATAATTGTATCACAAGGAACTGAGAATATTACAAACTTGAAAATTATTAATTTTTGCTCTTAAACTTCATGATTGAAGTTTATATGAAAAAGGCTTATTATCAAAGCTTTTGATTGGATTTTGTTTTGCCAAATATTTATATGTGATGTTCCATTAAAAACTCAAGTAATAATTCCTTCGAAAGCTTACTTTTTCAAGTACAATTTGTAAACTGACGAAATTACTTAATTTTTTTTCAAACATTAATATAACAATTTTATTTAAATTTCAGTGGGTAATTTATCACTTATATCTACTTTATTTTAATGCATTGGCTTGTGAAAGTCACAGAACAATAACATTTATAATAAAAAAATCATTGTAAATTAAATAACAAAATAACAATTTTGGGGTCTGAGGGGCACCATGTCACCAGATGCGTCACAACATACCCACGTCTCCGTATAAGGGTTAAGTATTTCCGACGATTTGTAGGGGTGGCTTTGGCATGCATCGGCGTGAAAAAATATTCAACAATATCAGTGAAGACTTTGAATCTGATCATAGAAACTTCAGGAGAACCAACGTCAAAACTACGCTGTCACCAATTCAACTACTGCGACTAGAAGTTTACGTTTGCTCAACATGGAATGAAACTTGACATCAGCAAATGTCAACTGTCACACAGCAGGTCGATGAGATAAGTGCAATCAGTTGTATGCTCGTGTTGATAATTTAACTAAGCATTAGAAATATGTGAATGTAGAGATTTTCACCTTCCTAATCAATAAAGTTTTATGTTGGGGCAAACTTGCGATACAACTAAACCTAGCACAACGAGTGATTATATATTTACGAATCCACGAAACACATCTAATCCGTACGTGAAGGTCTTGTCGACAGCGATGTCATTAGAGATGGTGAGACGACTTGGTATAATGAAAGGAGCTGGGAAACGAGTTGACTATAACCTTTGTTGAGGAACCACTCCAGCATTCGCTTGAAGAAATTTAGAAACCATGGAAAACCTAAATAAAATGGCTGGAGCCGAGGTCGCACCTGGGTCCTCACTAATGCGAGTCCAACATGATATCGTGGATTCACCTTGCTTGGTCACTACACATATTTTACCTTAAATAATAGTGTAACAGATACACCAAAATAAGATAGTGCAATATTTGAGGAACGATTAAGTTTCGCATACATAAAAAATAACTACCGAAAATGATTTTGGAAAGCGGAACACAAAAAATTATCTCCTAAACAAAAGAGTTGGTCTATATTTTAAATGGAAGTATTTAGATATTTTAAAAAATGTCATACATGCTTTTAGATACATCACACAGGTTACTCAATTTTCTATAAATGTATTACTATTAATTTTAATCGTAGAGTTAAATAAACAGGGCAAAGTGAAAAAAAAAATGAAAAACGGAGATTTTAATTTTGGCAACATCTAAAATGTCTTAAAAACTCCAGGTACCATAGAAAGTACATTCTATTATTTTTAGTTTGATATCTACATAACTGTTTAGTAATTATTATAAAAACAGAAGAAATTATGAAAGTAAGGATTTGTACAAAGAGAAGAGTTATCGAATACTGTATAAATCGCACCAGAATGATGCTGATTACGAGAGAAAGCAGAAGTCTGGACAAGATATATCACATATTTGCAGAATTTGAGTAACATTCACTAATTTCAGCATATCAAGCTAGACAAATATGGGGACAGAGTCATAATCCTGCGGCAGTAATGACAAGTAATGAATTATGGGGATGGTATGATCAGGAAGGCGTTGTGGGAGCCATGTACAGAGCTGGTCAAGTACGCTTGTAAAACTGGATGTCGTAGTAATATTGACTGTCGTAATGCTGATGGACTGTATACTTCTTTATATTCTCACATTGTCTAAACAATCACAAGAATAGGAGGCGACAGGTGTCAGCAAATTATTTTGTTTTTCGCATTATTAGGTGATTGCTTTTAGTTTTTTTTTCGTTACAGTCCTGGTCACTATAATGCAATCAGTAATACTGAAATCTACCTATTGAAAGCAGATGAAAGCTAACACATTCATTATACTTTGTTACAGTACTTTATTTCGTTTACTAGTCATTGCAACTGAATTCTCGTAAATTCTGTTAAATTTCCAGTTCACAGTAGATTCTACGCCAATAATCACACAGTTCGTTCGTACTCAGTATTTTTGGTGCACATAATTTCGGCTGTAATTCACTCGGCACGGCGTGTTTAGTTGCAATAAAAGACGCGAATACGCGATGACATAGGCTACTGCTGTCCCAAGTACTGTGAGCAGTTTTCAAGAGGTTATAGTTTGAAACTACATGGCAACACGTGTATGAGTAACGTTTCTTTGACTGAGAAACTACTTACATCATTGACTCGAGATTATACTGACCATCACCTACTAACTGTTTCGAAACATTTGCAAGAACTAAGAAATTAGATCATTATTCCTGGATTTATTTGGGTTACAGAAGACATTTAATGTTATATATAGCATATATATAAGAATTGGTTAGTGTGTAATATACATTTTCTTAACACTCGTGTGTTACTTATTTACTTAAACAGTTGCACGGATAGATTCTGTGAATGCTTACAATCAATGTTTTTAAAAGCTGATTAGGATTATATGACGTAAATAGCTGCTGAGGGAAGTAAAGTTGTATTAAACAAGGGTAGGTTAAGGTAAGTGGGTCTTAACGTTCTCGTGGTCTTTACAGACGTTCACATACAAATCTACAAGCTTGGAACAAGGTGAGGACTGGTCATGTCTTTAGTTAAGGAACATTCTCAGCATCTACGTTTTTGACATTTATGCAGTGACCCAACTATAGTTACACTCTGATGACTGTTGTGGATTAGGAGTGTTTTCATATTTTATTCTTATGTACTTCTAGATAACTAAAGACATAATTTTTCCTACAAATTATTACTATACGTGTATTCAGTAGATACATTTTATTAGTAGTCTACAATAAATAATTTATAAGACATACTTAAATTTGTTATTTCACAATTGTGAGACATTGATTTAGATAATTTAATTTGTATAAAATATTTCTACAGTAAAATATTAAGTTTTTCTTCAAAATAATGTTTAACCTCATACTTGCGGGATATTTTCTAGTTTATATTTTTGTTACGTTCAGAACTGTTACGCAAAACACTTCCAAAATATTTGCTATTTACGTAAGTGTGAGCGTTTCATGCAAACTTAATGTTAAGGCTGAAGTTTTAATTAAAGTGACGTTACAGCAAAGTGTTATGTGGAAAGTTTGTATTCTCTAGGAGAAAAAAACCACTTCGGACAAGCCAAGGAAAGCCGATTAAAAATAATGAGGAATTTTAATGCCTCCCTTCTTGGATAAAGGAAGTTCTCAAGAAGGCTCGCAGTGGTAAAGGGATTCGATAGAGCCTATTTGACGCACCTGAAGATAAAAATGTATAAAGTTAGAGAGTTGTTGGTGCTCGTAGAGAAAACAGCACAGAGGTTTGGAGCATGCTGCATCTTCCATGGCCCTCCTCTGGGCTGACAGTTCTTAAGGAAACAATTTTGACTGACTGACATCATTCCAAAATATGATGGTCATAAAATATTCTATATTAGTTTAGACAAGACGTGACTCAGTACACAAGCCGAACAAGGCAACAAGTTGTTGCTCTGAAGACGTCAGTGAGGTAAAAGTTAGCTCCCGTCACGTGATTACCACCTGTACCTGCGAGGACTCGACAGCATTTAACGACCCACTGGCAACTTGTAGCGTAACCGATACTAGTATCCACGCTTTACTAGTATAATTGTTGCGTTTTGCGTGTCTTTGTCTTCTTGGAAAGTCATCAAGACTTATAATAACTTGTGCAAACTTATAATATCTCTGTCATATCTACCAACACTGCAGCGCAGACTTAGACCGCCGATGTCGCAATGAGGCAGGTGTGGACTATGGAACGTGTATATTAGCATCGTACCTAGCGAGCTGGTGCAGTCGAAGAGGTGGGTTCTGTTACCTGTCCATCACAGTTCTTACCTGCCGGGATGGTTCATGGTACATGACCTTCGCCGCTGACTTCCCTTGCCCTGTTTGCCCGAGACAACTGTGTTTATATAATAATCTTACTGTCGGCGATGTTAGTACGATTTATTAGTAGGTTAGAACTGTTTTATTTTACGACGGAGTTATCTCTTGTTCACTCTCTTAAGCTTTCCAGTAGTTATCTAAACGAAAATTGGTACTTAAATCACACAAAGCGATATAGATATAGGTCTACGTAAACATATATTAATGTTGACAAGCCATGCTTTTATAGTAACTATTTCTCTGCCTCGTACACAACATTCGATTCATTATCACACTTCCAGTGGCAGAACAACGGACCATTTACAATTCCTCAACTCGCTGAAAATGCATTCAGTATTTATTGTAACAGATAGTCTTGTTTGGTATTTGATAATACCCTCACTATGCTGTGCTGTTTTCAAAAAATATTAGTTTCCCTTTCACATATTTGTCATTTTATATTTAACACTTAGTATATTATAATACATGTCAAGCGCTGTTAAAAAAAAGTCACACTTAGTTTACAATAAATTAGTTCTGCCTGTATAGAAAAAGTAAACTACTGTGAGTTTACTGCACGATGATTCTCAGTTAAAAATGTGCGTGTTCTTCCCGCGTATGTAAGTTGATACGTGCTTATAGTCCGTAATGAGAGAGCATGTGAGAAATATTTTGGTCAGCGCTTAATATCAAAGGTCTTTACGGGTGATATAAGGAGAATATGGGGCATCGCTGGAATGAAGGGCAGAGAAAACGGGAGATCCCCGATAAAACCCGCCGACCAACGGCATCGTCTGGCACGATTACCACATGCGAATATCCGGTGAGCAACCCCGCCGAGAATCGAACCCGGATCGCCTTGTTGCAGGCGAAAGGTCTGACCATCCGGCCACTCTGGACCCCTACAGACCCGTAGTCATTATTAGTTTAAATATCGAATTTATGCCTGTGTAGGTAAGATAACTTTTGTGTTTTGAAGTAAACTTGTTTTAGCGTCCATTACAGGTGCTATTGGCTTATCTTTCTGCACAATTAATAGTAACATAATATTTCTTTGTGTCATCCTGGTTTTACCTGGCAGCATCTTCCTGAAGTTCTCGCTTCAAGAGATGCATGCTTCGAATACAGAAGACATTTACATTTTTATATCTTAATTATCACGCTTAACAGTAAAACCATTTGAACATCAGATATAACATAAATATAACCATTGTAAAAAGAATAATAATATACTCGTGTCCAATATGTGTATCGTCTGGTTTGGTTGTGAGATGAAATTCTGTTATCTTTAACACCTACTTGGTAAGAGTTCTGAATTTCGTAAAGAAATCACTTGTTTATAGCCATCATCATTAAACACATAAACATTTGACCAATTAACGGTCTTTACTTTGTGCGTATAGTTGTTTGAAGACGGGTGAAAGCAATACGGACTACCCGGGTACGTATAGAGGGCGTCCAGAAAGTGACGTTTAATAAGTACGCTATGCAAAACATGGATTAAGGTTGGTGAAGGAAATATTCCTGGTAAAATGTTGAATGATGACAACACTGCACTGTTTGTTCCCTTCAGCGGTCCACGATAAGGTTATGTTTTATTGAAGTTTCATTAATTAAACGTAGCATCAGATTTGAACCGCACGTGACTTGAACCTGCGCCTAAAATATGATGGTGTGAACAGTGGTATTTACATTTATGTGTGGCGCAAGTTGCATAGAGACCACGGAAATGTCGCGCGTTTCACGACCAGCACGCTGAACTGGACAATCCTGAATAAACTATTTCCACAGATACTTGTATATTGTCTGCTGCTCTAGTGAGTTGACAGTTGTACATCTGAGAAGGTAACTGGGAGTCTGTGGCTAGACTGCACAGTCCTGTATAAACAATGTCCACATATACTTGTATATTTCTGATGCTCCAGTGAGTGGACAGTTGTACACATGAGAAGGTAACTAGGGAGTCTGTGGCTAGACTGCACAGTCCTGTATAAACAATGTCCACATATACTTGTATATTTCTGATGCTCCAGTGAGTGGACAGTTGTACATATAAGAAGGTAACTAGGGAG
>PNEQ01111824.1:0-24557 GCA_003012365.1 Medauroidea extradentata
GACTCTGCAGGGCGTTTCTCGATCAACGTGGGTGGTAGTGTCGTGTGCAACAACACTAAAAAGGTGGTGATCCGCGACAGATTGAGGACGCTGCACATCCCCAATTAATAAACTAATGAATATTTAGCTGGTAGTATGGAGTAAAATGCTTTGTAAATTTATCAGTATCTATGTTACATACAATTTTTAGGTTATAAACATCAATGAACCAGCTTTTTAGGCAAGTTGGATCCTGATGTATCCCTCCGCCGCTCGGCCGAGTAAGTCCGGGTGTTCGCCCAGGAAAGTCAGTTGTGTTTCATCGGAGCTCGTGACCGGTCGCCGGGAGATGGCCGGCTAAGTTTTTCTTGTTTGTAATCGGTCAGTAGCAGTTGTGTTTCATTGGAGCTCGTGACCGGTCGCCGGGAGATGGCCGGCTAAGTTTTTCTTGTTTATAATCGGTCAGTAGGAGTTGTGTTTCATCGGAGCTCGTGACCGGTCGCCGGGAGATGGCCGGCTAAGTTTTTCTTGTTTGTAATCGGTCAGTAGGAGTGGTGTTTCATCGGAGCTCATGACCGGTCGCCGGGAGATGGCCGGTTGAGTGTTTATATTAGTTGGGGCGTCATGGCGGCAGGGAGAGGACGTGTTAAAGTTGGAAGAGGGGCGGTGAAGCTTAGAGGGCGTATCCGCGAGTAAAGTGGGCTGGGTAGCCAGCACTCTAATATGTATTTCTTTTGCGGTGTTTGTTAATAGTACTCAAGTAAGTAGGTGCAAGAAATAGCTGCACATGTGAGTATAGCAGTATATTTAAGACACCGTTAGTGGTACCCTGTAGTTTAGGTCGTTTTCCTTTGTGGAGCAAACTGAGGCAGATCACAACCGATAATAAACTGGGACGAACACTCATGACTTAGTGAATTCCGCCACTGGTGTTACCTATTCACGTTCACACTGTAAGACATAAATCACGGGAAAGAATTTTTGTACGTTATTGTGCCCTGTACGTCTGGTGAACTATTATTAAAAGACTGAAAGTTATTAAAGAAATTGGCTCCTTTTTTTCTTCTATGTAATCTCCTTAGGTAAACTCCTCAGGCTATCCAGGCATATAAATAACAAACAAGGAAAAGTCTAATTAGATAAGTCGTCGCCGCCAGCAAGGACATCATAACCTCCAACATCTAGATAGTAACAACAACGTAGACGTGACGTAGCAGCCCCATTACATTCTGCCGCCCCGAACAGGGACATCACAACCTCCAATATATAGACAAACAACGTGACGAAAGGGGGAGCCCCATTACATTCTGGCGCCGCGAACAGGAACACATAACCTCTAACAACTATATAAACAGACAACAACAACACGGCGACGTAGACGAAGCCCCATTACATTCTGCCGCCCCGAACAAGGACATCATAACCTCCTAAATAAGCTTCTAGATAGCCACGACGTGCGAACACAGAGGCAGTGCGGACCCATCACAATACGTCCCAGCTGCCATTGCAGAGGTGGAAGTCGATCTTCTTTTATGAGAACTAGTTGATCAACAATCAAATTTATCTTGCCATTTATTCCGCTGTTGGAGAGTATGTAGATAATCTCTATGACAGTGTTGCCAAAAGTTTTGATTGATTCGCTGAACAAGCTGTCAACGTTGAAGACTATTTAGTTAATATGATTGTAGATTTTGTTCGGGCAATGCCACTAGGGACTCCAAAATTAAAAAATATCCTGGTGTCAGTGTCTGCAAATCGGTGGGGTCAGAACTTAGAGTGCAGAGAGGACGAGAATTTAGGACAGCTTCTACCTTTACCAATACTGTGTAGAGTTCTTCATAGATAAGTATTTGCTCCCCAATGACTCTAATTAGGTGTGATTTAAAGGATTTAAATCCAGCCTCCCACATCCCTCCGAAGTGAGTGGCTCCAGGTGGATTGAAGTGTCATGTCACATCCAAGGGGTTCAATATGTCTGTAATAGCCTGTTGGTAAAGTGGTGATGAAATGATCCATGCTAGAACAACTTGTGAATCAGTCCAAGCCCTAATACATGAAATATTAAGTCTTCTTCCATATATATCTTATTTATATGGTCCAACAACTGAGACAACAACAGAGCTTCACACAACTCTAATCGTGGAAGAGATTGTGTTTTAATTGGTGCTACCTTTGAATTTGCCATCAACAGATAAATAGTGACAGTGTCGTCAAATTGTACTGTTCGTAGGTAGACCATGGCGGCATAACCAATTTCTGAACTGTCAGAAAAACCATGAAGCTGATATGAGCAATTATCACTTGTAACCAATCGTGGTATCTGTAAAGTTGACAATTTGGGAAGCTCTTGTTTTAAACTCTTACATCTGTTTATTAGTTCAGAAGGGAGTTCAGCATCCCAGCTAACACATTTGACCCATAAAACTTGGATAAGATGTTTAGCATACATTAACACTGGTGTTAACCAATCTAATGGATCGAACATCCTAGTTATGTCAGATAAAATGGTACGTTTAGTAATAACATTGCTGCTTCGATGCAATTTGTATGAATATGTGTCTGAATTAGGATTCCACTGAATACCTAATACCTTCACAACTGAACAGCTATCGTGGTCCATGTCAAATGACTGTGGATGCTCAACATCTTCAAGAGGGAGCCACTTTAAAAGATCTTAATTATTACTATTGAATTTCCGTAATTTAAATCCTCCTTTAGCTAGAAGCGATATCATGTCCTTCTGGATGGCTATTGCCGATTCAATAGTAGGGGCTCCGGTGACTACATCATCGACATAAACTTCAGATTGTAATATGGTTGATGCGTCAGAGGACATCTCCATTTCATCGTCTGCTAATTGCTTCAATTTACGTAGAGTCAAATATGGAGCGAAAGAAACACCATATGTGACAGTCTTTAGTCTGTAATCAGTAACGGGTTCATTCTCATGAAAGCGCCAGACGATGCATTGATAATTACACTGGTTAGGATCAACAGAAATCTGACGATACATTTGTTGAATATCTGCAGTAAATACCACTTTGTGAAGACGGAACTGTAACAAAACATCTAAAATTTGACATTGCAACTTAGGGCCTGTCAGAAGAATATCATTTAATGAGACACTAGTGGAGGTTTTAGCTGATGCATCAAATACCACTCTAACTTTAGTTGTTGAACTATCGGGTTTGATTACACAATGGTGGGGTATGTAATAAGAAGGTGAATAATTAAGTTCATTCTTTGGAACCTTTTCCATATTTCCTCTAGACAAGTAATCTTGCATAAATTCATCATACATTGGTTTCAATTCAAGATTACCTTTTAGACGTCTCTCTAAATGCAGACGGTTGATCACTTGTGGCCGTGAAGATCCCAATTTCAAATTTGATGAAGAAAATGGCAAGGAAACACAATAGCGTCTGTTGGAATCTCTCTTGTGTGTTTTAACAAACAGTTCTTCACAATGGCTCTCCTCCTTTGACTTATGAATAGTAATGGGAAATTCTTTTAACTCCCAGAATCGTTTAACCATCTCTTCGAAGGATGGATTACTTGCAAATAGTGAAACACAACTATTGGTGATACTTTTGGATGGTTCCTCAGCTTCTACCTTTCCCATGATTATCCATCCAAATACAGATTCTAGAGCAGATGGCAGTCCAGTTGTCCTACGTCAGGTAAATAACTGTGGAAATATATCGGCCCCGATGAGCAAATCTATAGGTCCAGGAGTGTCAAAAGACGGATCTGCCAATGTGAGATGTTTCACAGATTTAATAACTGCTGACGAAACCTTTTGATTAGGCACATTGTTGACAAGTTTAGGTAAAATAAATACATCCACTACAAACTGACATTTGTTGTCAGGTGGCCCACCCACTGGCCTTTACTGCAGTGTTTATTTTATTTATTTTTTTTTTTATTTTTCTTCTTTGGTATCCTGTGGTGTTATTTATTTTGTTATCATAATGCTCTAAATTAATTAATGTCTAGTTTGTCTAGTCAGACAGTAAGATGCCTAGCTGCTGCACAAATTATTAATCTAACTTGCAGGCTTTAAAGTTATTGTATTTTTATTTTATTTTTTGTTAAGTTAGTTTTGTTTTGTGCACTTTCAGTTTGTTTGTAAATTCGAGTCATTTCAGTGTTTTAGGCCTTATTAGTAATTATTGGAAATTCCCGTTTGGGTACATTGTGGGTAGCATAAACAACGGCCAGGTGTGCTTCCAGTTTATTTTTAGACCTAGTTAGTTTTCCGTTACATCTCGGCCGCTGCGCGGGAATGAGTGAGAGAGACAGTGCTATTCCCGCGCACAAGATGGCAGCAGCCAATGAACTACTTTCTTTTAAATATTTTTATGCAAAGTTTTTTGATTTGGACGTTTATTTAAAGAAACGAATATGTGATTGGACAATACGTTATTAGCATTGTGATTATTTGTACTTTGTTATCTAGTGTATTATTTAATTTAGTTTATTTTAGTTAGTTGTAAGTGTTGGTTCAGTGGGTGGCCGCTACGCGCACTAGCAGGGAGAATCAAAGGTAGTTGGCGTCAGTGGGGACTTACTACTCAGACTCGCGGCGTGTAGGTCACGTTGTTTGTCGAGGGGCGGATTTTGTCTTTGTGTGAGATTTACTGAAAAGGGCGTTTCGGGATGGAGGACGAAGCGGCAGTGAAGGACCGGGAGTGGAGTGATGTTGAAACTTTTTGGACTTAATTTTGAAAACTTACTTTTAAATATGTCTTAGTCTTACCTTTATTTTGAGTTTGGTAACAATGGCGGGGCGTGTGTTCTCCCTGGAGAGTGTAGCCGCAAGTTAGGCCGTAAATTACTTTGTTCCAAATTTATGTGCCGATCGGTAACTTTGGTATAATCTAGCTTTTGTTGAATTTGAACATCGGGAGAATAAACAAACCACATAAAAATTTTCGGCTGCTTTTATTTGAATTACTACCACTTGATCACGTGCCATGAACATCTACTAAATTAATTCAATACTACTACAACGTTGTTTCCTCGCCGCGTCACATTTCTGGTGCCATGACCAGGATGTTTGGTCAACAACGACGGTAAATTTATGGTCCTCTTCATTCATCTTCAGTTAGCCGACCCGCTACATTTCTGGTGCCGTGACCAGGATGAAGGAAATTAAGTACTTCAAGGGCTTGTAAGCGCAAGGGCAACATCAGCAACATCATCACGGAACTCACCAGCTGCGCCATGTCTGCGCCAGTCCTTATCAGCAGTTGCTCAACTGCTGTGCCGAGTCAGCAGCGAAGCTAATCGACAGGACACCAGTCGGCAGTGCCAGGCCAGCGGCTGTGCAAACCGGCGGCAGTTCATCGGCAGTGCCAGGGCAGCGGCAAGTCAGATCAGCGGCAGTAACGAGGGGCGGTAGTCACATCAGTACAGTGAGATATGTCAAGGCAAGTGCAAGAGCTGAGGTATGTTTTCATCTGTGTTTCACCCGTTTTTCGTGCTACAGCGACGCCTATGTCATTTTTGAGTGTTGAAGATATTTTGATTTGTGTTATGTTGTGTACCATTGTGTAATAATGTCCCCTGTTGTGACGAGATGTATGTCTGGTAAGGAGGCTGAAATTACAGACCAAGATAGTGTGTCTGTACCCACTGAGGGTAGCATTGCTTCTGAGTCAGAAAGTGCAAATGACAGTTGTAATCCACACTCACCATTAATAGGTTATAATGTCATGGAGCAGAGCACTGAACCTCCATCTGCTGCAGGGAAGGACCAGGGTCTGGCCTTTATGATTAAGGGCTTGTTAGAAGCACAGACGAAAAGTTTAGTAGGTGAATTCGAAACAAAACTTAATCGTGTTGAAGCTAAACTAGTAGAATATAGGGCTGAACTTAAGGGTGAGTTAGAAACTGTCAAGGGAAAACAGTTGGAGTTTGAGAATTGTGTCACGAGTAGGTTGGTAGAAGTTGAGAACAGGTTGGAGGTAGTCTGTCTGGAGCAAACATGGGTTGACAGTCAGCTTAAAGGTGTAGAAAGTAAGGTTGATGCACAGAGTGAGCACCTGGGTGTGCTAGATGCACAGGCGACCACATTAGGTGAATTGATAGCCTACAATCAGGGTGAGATTGCAAATTTGACTAGGGAGCATAAAAGAGTAAGTAGTAAAGTGCAGGAGGAAGGAGAAGTGAGAAGTGCACTGATTGTTGAGGTTAAGGGAGAAATTTTGCAAGCTGTTGAACCTAAAATTTTGAAGGTTGAAACCGAATTGGGCGTGCAGAGCAAACAAATTCAGGAATTACAGAGGGTTAGGGGTAAGGATATTGACACTGGTGTGAGTGGTGGATACAGGAGTTTGAGGCTAAGTCAACCTTACAGTGATAGGGATATTCCCAAATTTTCAGGGCAGTACAGATGTCATCCAAAAGGGCACTTAACGAAGCTGCACGAATTTTTTGCACAGTTTGATTGCGCAGAGGAGGAGAGGCTAATAGTGGCCAGGAGGTCACTGACTGGGGCCTGTGAGAATTGGCTAAATCTAATAAAGGACAAACTATTTGGTTTCGGTGATTTTGAGAAAGAATTTCTAGAGGAGTACTGGAACAAACGCATACAGGGGATTGATCGAGCTGAGCTGTACCAGGGTAGGTGTGTTGCAGAACAGTTGGAGGGTCACCTCAGTAAAGTAGTCTAGAGATCCAGGCACTATGATGTACCACTCAGTGAGGAGGAGGTTGTTACTCTGGTATATTCACAGACACCTGTGGCAGTGCAGGAGGCACTGGTAGGTAAGGAAATTTCGACAATTGGACAACTTAGGAAAATTTTGAAAGAATTAGATAGGATTAGCAACATTCGGACAGAACAGGCTAGGGGAAGGAATATGGAGTTGGGACAAAATCATGGTCAGGAAGGTGCAAGGCAGGGTGAATTTAGGAGAGGACATTTTCAAGATAATTACCACAACCACAACAGAGATAATAATTTTCAACAGTTTCAGAATAGAGGGGGTTTCAATAACCAAGGAAGAAGGTATGACCAGGAGCACGAAGACAGGTATAGGCATGACAATAGGGGTCAGGACCGAGGAAATGGAGGCTGGAGAGGAAACAGGTATGGTGGCAGACCGGCAGAAGGGGAGGAGCGTGGAGCATCAGGTGTTGGCCAGTCTGGAGGTAGAGGGAGTAGCCCTAGAGTGCTTGAAGGACAAGGCAGAGGCGAGCAGAGGGGAAGTACTGGTGGTAACCATAACTATACTGGAGACAGGGAGAACAGGAGTGATAGCAGGCACCAGCAGAGAAACTGGGGGGGTCGCAGAGTGTAGACAGCCAGGCTCAGGTGACCAGTGCTAGGGGTCAGGAGAGACCAGTTCGTATGGCTGCAACTATTTTTACTGATGACAGGGAATTTCTATTGCGGGAGGAGGAACAAGTATGCAATCAAGTACTTATACCTGAATTGTCTTGTAAAGTTGGGGATCAGGATGTGACAGTTTTGTTTGACTCAGGTGCGGAGGTGTCTGGTATCTCCGAGCAGTTTCTGTCTGGGCTGACAAGAAGGGGCTTTGAGTACCCAGTCTTGCCTGTCCCTCAACTCACCATTATTGGGGCCACTTAGGGGAAGAGCAAAAAGGTAAACAGGCAGGTCTTTTTGAGTTTAGGTGTAGGAGAGCAGGAGTATTTAGCGAGTTGTTTTGTAATACCTAATTTGACTAAGGAAATAATTATTGGCATTGACTTCATGCACAGTAACAATGTCATTGTAGATTTTGTGAAAGGCAAAATTTTCATTAATGACAAAGGATATCAAATGCTCAGTAGAGCAACTGTTTGTGATAGGCAGGCGGGTTCTTTGAGAATTAATTTGGTTGACGAGATGGAGGTTGGTTCAGAGGAAGCTGTATTGTATGAAATAATAGGAGAGGAGGACCTCATAGAGATGTACCATCTAGAGTCACACACTTGGGAGGAGGACCTGGATACAGTGCTGGAGCAGTGTGAGGTAGGGAGTGAGGAGGAGCGTGTTCGTTTAGGGGAGTTGTTGTATGGGTATCAAGATGTGTTTTCGAACGAGCCTGGCCTGACGACGGAGTATGTTGCCCGTATTCCTGTGAATGATGCTACACCCTTTAAGGGAAGGACTTACCCGATACCGTGGGCTTGTAGAGACGAAGTGGACAGGCAGATTTGCGAAATGGAGAGGAGAGGAATTGTTGAGAGGTGTAATAGTCCCTTTGTAAACCCCTTAGTGTGTGTCAGGAAAAGGGATGGTAGTGTGAGATTGTGTCTTGATGCTCGAGCTTTGAAACACCGTATTATACCTGATAGGCAGTCTCCGGTTGAACCTGATGTTTTGTTTAATTCCTTTTTCGGCACTAAATTTATTAGTTCTACTGATTTTGTGAAGGGTTATTGGCAGGTTCCTCTACACCAGGATGACAGGAAGTACACAGCTTTCCTTTATCAAGGTAGGGGTTATCAGTTCAAGGTTTTGCCTTTCGGACTCCCAAACAGTGTAGGTGAATTTCGTCGAGCAGTTGATGCATCTATAGGCCCCGCGTTAGAATCCAAAGTGAAGACGTATGTGAATGATGTGCTTATTGTCAGTGAGAATTTTGATGAACATCTAGAAATTTTGACACAGCTGTTGGCAAGGCTTAGGGAAGTGAATGTAACGTTGAAATTGGCTAAATCTAAATTTTTGAGGAAGGAGGTGGAATTTTTAGGCTTTTGGCTCAGTGCAGAGGGTATTAAACCTGACCCAGGGAAGGTAAGTTTAATCAGAGATTTTCCAGCTCCTTGTAATGTCAAGCAGTTAAGAGGCTTCCTTGGACTTTGTAATTTCTATAGGAGATTCACAGTGAGATTTTCAGATGTAGTAGCACCTCTTCTAAATTTGTTAAGAAAAGATTGTATTTGGAGTTGGACCAGTGATTGCCAGGGCAGCTTTGAGAGGGCTAAAGCGTTGTTTGTCGAGGAGTGTGTAGTGCGACATCCGGACTTTGGCAGGGTATTCTATCTTAGCACTGATGCTTCAGGGTTTGGCTTGGGGGCAAAACTTTTCCAGAAGGATGACGGAGGTGAGGAGAAGCTGATAGGTCTGTTTAGTCGGAGCTTGAATCCTGCGGAGAAGGGTTATACGGTTACAGAGAGGGAATGCCTAGCGGTTGTCTGTAACCTGAATAAGCTAAGGAACCTACTGTTGGGGCATAAGGTGGTTGTATTGTCAGATCATCACTCACTTGTATTTCTGCAGTCTTGCAAGTTACTGGGCAGTCGGTTGACTAGGTGGTGTCTTGCGTTGCAGGAGTTTGAAATTGAGGTGGTATACGTGTCTGGAGTGCAGGACAAGGATGCTGACTTGTTAAGTAGGACGGTTATACACGAGGGAGAGTTGGTGATGGAGGAAAGACCTGGGTGTGGACCAGTGATAGCAAAGATTGAGGTAGAGCAGGATAAGGGTTTGGCATTGAAATTTAAGGGCATAGGGGGCAGGCAGAGAGAAGATAATGTTTGGAAGTTGGTTATTGGGGTGCTGGAGGATGAAGATAAGGATTTGTCAGACCCTAGGGTGCAGAAGGTTTTGGTGTGGTATTGTTTGAGTGGTGGTGTGTTGTACAGACGAGACAGTTTAGGAGCTGGGGGGTGGAAGATCTGTGTCCCCAGAGTTTGGGTGGAACAGCTGGTGTGGCGTGTACACAAGTCCACAGGTCACTTTGGAGCCAAGAAAGTATTCTGGTTGCTAGAGAACAGTTATTACTGGTCGGGGATGGACAAGACTGTCAGGCGAGTGTTGAGGAGTTGTGATCTGTGCCAGAAGGCCAAGTTCCCCAACAGGAATTGGGAGGGGCCTTGGGAGCCAATTATTCCATTAGGGCCAGATGACCTGCTAGCAGTCGATCTGTATGGGCCGCTGCCCAAGTCCAGAGGTGGTGTACAGTACATTTTGGTTGTGTTGAATGTTTTTTCCAAATTGGTGTGGTGTTACCCACTTAAGCGGGCGATTGCAGCTGCTTGTGTCAATAAATTACTGAATGATTATTTTCCCACGTTTGGAACTCCGAAACGTATTTTAAGTGATCATGGAACACAGTTTACTGCGGATGTTTGGAAATGGGAGTTGGCTTGGCTAGGTATTAATGTCATCTACTCTTCAGTTAGCCGACCCGCTACATTGTGATCTCCAACTGGAGATATTGTAAGTGAAGTAGTTGATTTAGCTGTGTGGATAGATGTATTACCCAAACCTTGCACAGGAAGATAAGCCCTTTTTCGACTTAATCTCATGCCTTGCAAACATCTTTCTGTTACAAAACTGGCTTGGCTAGCACTATCCAATAAAGCACGTACAATGTGAGAGTGTCCAGATGAGTCAAAAATTTTTACTTGAGCTGTGCTTAAATGGACAGTTGTGGGTGATATGGCCTTGGCAGAATCTATTGCTGAACATAACGTATTAGAGCTAGTTTCTTCATTATCAAGAATTTCATTTACATCATGAATGAATGGTTGAGTATCATGATATTTAGACCTTTGAACTAAATGGAGAAGAGTGTGATGTTTAGCACCACATTCACGGCATGTGAATTTTGAGGTACAATTAGTTGACAAGTGTGAATATTTTAGACAGTTGAAACACAGCTTCTTATCCTTAACGTACTGATATCTTTCAAATGTATTAAGTTGACGAAAGCCTGGACATTCGCCTAAATAGTGTGCTTCGTCACACATGCAATTTGACTTCTTTGCATTGACCATGCATTCAGTTGTTGTGTTGTAATATTGTCTCCAGGATGGCTTTGTGTGTTGTACCTTTATTCGCTGAGATTGGGCAGTTACTACCTTTATCCCAGATGCTTTTACCACTTCCTGAGCTCTGCAACGAAGTTCCAAAAATTCTATGAAGTCCTGCATTTTGGGAAGTTCATTACTAAGAGTTAGCTCCCACTGTGTTTGTAAGGTAACATCTAGTCGTTTAGAGAGAATAGGGAGTAACACTAAATCCCACTGATCCACTGGAATTGATAATGCCTTAAGAGCAGCTAAATTTTCAGTAACAACGGTAAAAAATTTACGTAAAGTCGTGGGTGATTCGGCCGATGTTGTCGGAGCTTGGAGAAGCACCTCAACATGAATTGCAATTACTAAGCGTTTGTTTTCGTATCTCCTTTCCAGCAGATTCCAGGCTACATCAAAATTCGCATCAGTCATTGGCAAAGATTAAATCATGCCCAAAGGTTCATCATCTACCGGGGTTCTTAAATAGGCCAATTTTTCTACTAGAGATAACTCTGTATTAGAGTGTATAAGTGCCGTAAATAAATTTGAAAAGTTTGCCCATTCTTGCGATTTGCCTTGAAATCTAGGAAGAGATATCTTTGGAAGAGTTACTTTCGGTTTTACTTCTCGTGTGTGAACGATCATGTGATCCTTAGATTCGACTAAACTATCTAGGGTTGCTATAATTTCAAAATATTTTGTGTCGAATTCAGTTAGACGAGTGTCAATTTTGATAGTATTATCCGCTTCACATTCTGCGGCAGTTTCTATTAAGACCAGATCTGCTTCAAACTGATCGCGTACCTTGTTTAAATATCTTGAAGTGGTGATTAATAGATTTATCTTTGAAGGATCCATATTTGAGACATTAGTCAAATCAAAGGCACGGTCTAAACGACTTTCTGCAAGACACAAATGTACTAGAGCTGCTTGCACTTCTGTCATTTTGCTTACGTAATAATAATTCTATGTTATCAATTGGACACACGGTGACCAAAGCCAGTGACTGGTAATAATTCTCAATTACAATACTCAGGTTATATGCCAGTAGAAAGCCAATCTACCGCTTACCTTTTTGATTTCGATGTTCGTATATACATAAAGCGTTCAGTATTTCTGAAAGAAATCATAGATCCGGCCCGGAGGACCAAAATGTTTGATTCGAAAATGGACTGTATCAATTATGTAATTAAATTACTTACCTCAATTACGTTAATTTCCTTTATTAGATTATATACAATAGTAAAATGATCTTGCTGAATATTCCAAAGAGAACATAGAAAAAAAAAATTCACAATAACATAGAATAATATTAACAAATCTAAACAGTGTTCCATGGATGCAGATATTTCAATCCATTACGTTTCAATACATAAAGAATCCACTGTAACGATAAACAAAATTGTCTTAGTGAAGGAAGGTTAACACCCACATCTTCAGTGGCAATGGACGACTTGAAGTACACGCCCCCTGACGTCACCCCAGGGGAAAAGTACTGTGGGAAACAAAGCTTGTTTACAAACATGCTGATTTGTTAGTTGGTAATAGCAGAAAGTAAAAATGTTGCACATTCATACACTTGCACGCAAGGGTAAAATATAGTAGTTTCTACTTCATGGTTAAGATACGCAAATACATAAGATTAATGTTTACCTGAAAAAACGGCAAATTCCAAACAAATAATAAATTTTCTTGACGTACATCTCACCCGGGACATGTGAAGCCAAACAGCTAAATGAAGGTTATGTTCGGCTGTGATGTCCATGGAGATAGTAATTGTGTCCCACACCTGACTGAAGCTCCGCCTATTTTCAAGTCGTCCATTGTCATAACTGAGATTCAGCCAGAAAGTGGTAGTGTGCACTGTTAGTGGAATGTTCAAAAGCCATCATTGAAACTATAGCCACTCCCCACTGAATGTTGAAACAGATCATTTTCACAGCATTTTTCAAATCAAAATATGTAGTTACAAATTTTGAATATAATGTCAATAAATTCACTGAGCAAAATTTTTGTATTATATTATTTTCATAATATAAAGAGAAAATCACTTGCTATAGCTGGCGATGGTAATTTGACTTATCTCCAAAGACTTGGGTTCCTATGAGAGGAACATTATAGTTTGCACACAGACATCTGGTAATGAATAATGTCAACACAATGCATACGTTGATTCCACTTGTTCCTCTTGGAATGTTATTCCTTCTTGAGTTAAATGCCAAGAAATAATTTGGCTGTGCACAGGATGTAGACAATGGTAATACTGTAGGCAAGTTAATTCATTTTCTGTGAAACAAAAGAATGGCTGGTGGTGTTGAAGGCTAGGCTAAGTCCAAAGTTAGCCTGATGACTCTTAAGTGCTGGGCCCTGGTTTCCTATAGTCGACGAGGCTCAGTACTAATTTATGAGACGTGTCTCACAAAGTAAGAGTGGTGTGTTCTGTCTGGACTTAAGCTGCTATAGTTACGTGCAGCCATGCTAAGCATAATGCAAATATAAGGAGTTCAAAACCCCTGAGGTACCATGTTAATGAATCCTCTGTTAAATCAAGGGTTAGGTAAATGCTGCCACCAACACCTTCACTCCATGAGTAAAGAGCCTCGTGGCCGACGTCATAGATGGTTTTGGTGTGTGTATAGTATGACATGAGTTTTTCTCTGTCTAATGGTTGATAGTAGGGAGGCAAGGAATACAAAACCACAAGGAGATGAATACACATTACCTGTATAGAGCGCCAGCAGACCTCTCTCCTGGAGAAGACTTCTTTGAGCCTCCACGACGTGCCACGTCACCACTGCCTCCACACAGCAGCGCAGTCGCACAGACACAGAGCTGCTAGTGCTGAGTGCAGGGCTACCAACACCTCGCACATTGCCAGCCAGGTCTGCTACCCGGGCTATATCCGCAGCATACGTCACACACTGCAGCAAACACAATCCTCAAAACTCTGTTTCCCAACATCTACTCAAAATTAAGCAACATTGCCCTCAAAACAAACCAGTGGACAAAAAAATTAATTATCAATTAATTTAATAGTTTTAAATAAATCTTCTATCATTTCCATACACAATGATCCTAAATAATTAGGGGATTGAACATTAAATAATAATAACATTAATATTAATAATAATAAATAAGATATGAAATGCCTGTCAGGTACAAACCAATATTCTCGTTATTGACAAGTGATGGAACTAGTAAAATACAACTAGTAAATTAATTTAAAGCACTGTAATTGTTTCGTCAGAACTATATTTCCTTCTTATTTAAGTATTTGGGCCAATGGTTTATTTAGGGTGGTATTTGCAATGAAGTACCTTTTGTGTATGTCATAACAAATACATATTATGTAATTAAAACTAACATAGGTAGTAAATTCTGTGTGCATATAAACAGAGAGAGAAGTATGTGTTAATGTCGGCTCACTTATCGAGTCCGCACACAGATGAAAAATTTTCCAACTTCTACCTGTCACAAAACGAATACCCATTCATGGAATTCTTTAAAAAGAACATAAAACTTTAGCATAGAGTTTCCTCTTTAATTTGTCTGCTGATACACCCCATCTATCTCCAAAAACAAAAAAGAGCCTAGCTTACCACATTTTGCCCTGCATTTTCTTCCCCACAGTAGCACACAGGCCACTGTTAAACATTTTTTTAAAAAATAGTTAATGGAAATTTAATATACATTATCAATGACAGGACTGGTTAGCAAATAAAAAAAAAAACTGTAAAAAACTTGAATTCAGTAGACTGAATAGTTTTCAATTTCTGATGTGTTTAGTTTGACATATTTTAGGGTGCGCAAGCTTGTACGCAACACTCCGTAGCTAGAACCCTCCATATGATGACAGCAGCAGGGAGCGAAACAAGCGAAGGAAAGCAGGTGAGATGGGAACACACTCCCCCTGACCGGTTGCAGTGTTTATGAACTTTGTTTTAATTTTGCAACATCATAGATAAGATATGTTTAGTTGTGAGAGTCCAATAGTAATGCTATGAATGCAAGCAATTTTAGATGGAAGAATGTTTGTGGGAAGCTTCACCCAATAACATAACCTTCCAGCAGCACCACAAAAACTTCCTTAAAATGATAAAGTGTAACAACAACATTTCTGGAAAAAAGCCATACTAAAGATACTGCACATGCACCAGATTTGGCATCCCATACAGTGATATCTGCAAACATTGCAGTGTACACAATAGTACCAAAGTAGCAAGTGGCTGAACTATCAGAGTAAAGACAATGCCTGAAAAATATTGCACTTCACATTCAATTCCAGAAAATGTGCATCATGCTAATGGTAAGGAATTTTCTTTCTTTATGAAGTTATTTAATTTTATATTGTAAGAAATAATTAAATAATGTTTGATGGTGCAGAAAAGGATGAGGCATAGGGAAAAAGCACACAGGCATGGTGGCAGTCAATATTTCCTCTAACCTTCCACTTCACCGTACTCGCTGTCACTGTATGTCACATACTACTTCTATACTTAGGGCCTGACTGCCACCTTTGGATAAAGTTCTGAATAAAATGTATTTAGCAGCTACAACCCTCTGATAATGCTTATAAGAAAGACTAACCATTGGATATGCTAGTTGGACCAGCTGATAGCTTCTTATCCAGAAGTAAAATTACGAAGAGAACAAATATGGCATTATAAATGTTTGCTATACATGAAGTTGAGGGTAGGATTCTAATATACCAAAGAAAAAACATAGTGCCATCTTGTTATATGCAGTTCGGGATAAAGTGAGCACTCATAAAAACCCTGCTAAAGTTCTATTTTCAGCCAATTCGTATCCTTCCCTACGTAACGGCCAATGACGGGAAATATCTAACCTCTCTGTAATGTTTACCCATGTATTATAAATTGTGAAGTTAGTAGTAATTTATACAGTTTGATAAAAAAAAGTTTATTAATTAAATAAAACATAATTATGTCGATTTCGGTTGCGCTTGTTACATCATCGTTGTAGTTACTTAGAATATTGTGTAATTGCGCTGCAAACCATACAAGCAGTAAGGCATCTAGAGTTAATATTTAATTACATGCAGTAACCGCTAATGATATTTCTCAAAGGTTAACATTTTAGTGCACACGTTATCCCGAACAATCTATTAAAACGATTATGCTATGCATTGAGTGATACAGTAACAAATTAGTTTTATAGTCAGGAATTTAATAAAATGTCACTGAATATCTAGTTATAATTTGTTAAGCCTTTTACAGAATTACAAAAAGTTTCAAGTCAAGGCAATGTACAATAAATACTAAATTTCTCTTACATGTACGAACAATTAAAATATTAATTTAAGGTGCTTTTTTCATTTAGTTTATTTATCAGGACTTAGTACTGTATTTGATACATCTATTTTCATTCATGACCTATTAAAGTTGTTAATAAACATGAGAAACAGTAAAAATCTGCAAAACCTGAAACTTCAACCCAATGAAACTAATTTCAAATAAAATGCATGCAGATAGCTAAATTTTCATTGAAAAATCTAACCAAGTACCCCTAAATATCTAGCTGATAGCTATACGGTTACTATCGGAGGTCGTAATACCCTACAGCTGACTATAAGCAGCTGATAGCTTAACAAGCTAACAGTAACCAACCAGTGTTATCAGGAAATGGTAATACCGGCCATAACGAAGAGAAGGAAGGAGTCAACGGGTAGGGAGTTGACCTGATGGAAATTAACATCCTGTTGACCATTTAAAGCAACTGTTGTAGGAAACACTGAATCACAACCGTCATTGTAATATACAAACTAAGCTACTGACTAGAGTATTACCCATTCACCTATCTAAATTGGACACAGAATGTGAACTATTTCTCTACGAGACTCATAAAAACTCACAAAACTTGCAGGTAACTTTTATAACTGCATGAGAATTTAAATTGATAATAACAATTTCAAATAATTTCAAAGAAAGGTTAAAAATTTCCCGATGTAAAATTACTAATACTTCTGCACCATCAAAAATAATTTAATAATTTCTTATAAAATAAAATAACTTCATAAAGGAAGAAACATCCCTACCATCAGCATGAAGCACCTTTGCCGGTACATTTCTGGAAAAAATATTCACACACATTTACACTCTTTATCACTCTTGCTCTTCTCCCCTTCTTTCCCCTCACCAAGCCCTCACATTCCCTTTCCTCTCACAATCTCTTTATTCTCTCTCCCGCCCCCTTTTTCACACTCCCACCATGTCACCTTCTCTCTCTCTCTTTCTCTCTCTCTCTCTCTCTCTCTCTCTCTCACACTCACTGTATCCATGCACTTGTGTTACATTGGTACCCTGATGGCAGCCTAGTATAGTAGTTAGCTGTAAGAGTTGAACTACACTTTAGAACAAGCATCAAACCTTACCAAGGCTTGCAGGTTCTTCTCCTTATCCTCTGGCTGCAGCAGCCAGTCTGCGACCTTTGGATCCTCAGCACAATGTGTATCCAGGAAGAGTCTGCCACAGCGAGCTAGCACCTTGGCCTGCTCCTTACAGTCAAACACTCGTAGCGAGGTTAACCAGGCTGCCTCTTGCACCAACAAGGTGACTGCTGCCAGCCTATCATCCAGTGGGACTCCCCCTGTACAACCCATTGCTCAATCACCAAAGAATAACTGATCACCAAAGAAGAACTGCAGCAAAGAGCACATTAAAGAACAACATAAATAACTGTGTGCTGTACTAGTCATAATATTAAGGTACACCACCGAAATTGCACCTGGTGAATGCTGGGATGGTTCCTTAACAAAAGCCATGGTCGACTCCTATCCCATCTCCTTTCATTGCGCAAAATTGTGTGTCACCATCCCCTTTAACATACCATTATGTAGAGCTAAATGAACGACTTAAGTATCATGTTTATTTCCCACATCCTTTTTTTCTGTAATTCAAATTTAATAAAAAAATTAGTGATTTTTACATGGGTGAACATGGAAATACAGAAACAAATGCATTCTGAATCACGTATACCTGAGAGAATGTATACTAACATATTTGTTCCAAACAAAAAGTAAACAGCTACCGAGTTGCTTTAACGCACCAATGCATTAGTAGCAGTAATCATAGAAAATCATACAATAAAATCATGAAATCATAGATAAATGTCTAACAAATGAAACACATTCTTGAATGGTGAAGGCTGTTTACAACTGAGTTAAAAACATTTGAGGCTTTGGTTATTTTTTTCTGACGTTTATACAATACATTTTCATGTGACTTCAAAACTAGTGTCTATTCTTCACTGCAGTGAAAATTTAAAGTCTTAGGCCGAATAAAACATGTATCAGCAATTATTTTTGTAGATGTGGATTTAAAATATGTTCATTTTGCCATCAATAGTATATTATTAGAAACTCATAATGCTACAAAAAAAAGTAAATACTGCTGTGCTCAACTATACTATCCATACATTAGTGCCCATTATGTGAACATTTAAAAATTGTTTAAACCATTGATAAGCACTCTCAATTTTATTACACAGACAAACACGATGACTACCAAGTTGCAGAGACTATAAAATCATACTGTAGTATTCGGAAAATTACACATGTCCTAATAAGTCTCTCAAAGGCCTAACTAACTTTGTATCTTAGAAAATCAATTCTTGAAACTTAATACACAAAGGGGTACATGTATAAATTTAAAAATGCACAACACAAAACAACAATACGTTTCACGCAATGAAATGATATAGGCGTAGATTCTTAGGTCACGTGCCGGAATTGACAGCTGGCCTGCGTTGAATTTTATTGACCTTTTGTCCGCCCGCTTCACACCTCTACATTAAGTCATTCACCTAAACATGAATTTGATGGGTATGTGGATGAGAGGGGAAGGGGAAGGGGTGTTTCAAGCAATGTCTTCTCTGTTTGTTTTTGTAAATACTCAGAGATGGAATTTTGCATGTAGAGTATACACACACAACAATTTTTTTTAAAAACAATACTTAAAGTGACAAGTTAACACACACAAATAAGTTGAGTTTACAGTCGTAATTTTTAAAATAATTTGTATCTATTGTGGCACAATTTGCAACAGGATTACGCATGTAGTGAAAATATGGCAATAATACCAAACATTACATAACTAAAATGATACACTTGTGAATCAAAAAGCTTAGTGTATGATGGCTGTTTTTAAGCATATAATTTACAGCAGAATTACGTACGTACGAAAGCATGGTAATGTTTAAAACATTAACTCTTACATTAATGTGTCACTTCTGGTCAGGAATAATGGTAAAGGAGTAGCGTGTGTGAAGCTAAGGTTTGCACGAACATGAGAATTGTTGGATACGAGCTTCTACACAGCCGGTAATAATATACTCCCCCCTATTTGACGAATGTTTATCAGAGCGAGCCGGGCGAGAATGCCATTGGGCGAGGGACGAGATTCTCATAAACTGAGGGAAGGTCTTGAACACTCACCTTATAATAATGTCTCTACTAGACGGCGTTTGCGAGCGGAGATGTGCTTGGGTGGGTGCCACTCATCCAGAAGTCCCTGAACGGAAACAGCCTTAAAATTCTTTATCTGTGACTTCAGGAGGCTAATCAGGGGTTTTCTCAGTCGCTTATGCTCCTTGCGAATCTTGCTGACACGTGGTGCTTCGGTGGTCGGGTCACTGCTGACGGATTGAGTTTGATATTACTTACAGAGGTCTGGAAGCATGGTTGCTTCGCCTGGTAGAGGTATGGCGGGAAGGATCACTCGGCTTGAATCTGGCTGTACAGGATTACACTGCTCCTTCCTGAACCTAGCAGCTTTAAGTTTAAGTTCCTTGATATTACTGACTTTGTTACTAGGATCCGGTAGGCTTTTTGATCTCAGACATTTAAGAACAGAAGTAACACGGAGTTCAAAGTTAACACACGTGTATTGAATCTTGCACAGGTATATACAACACACTGTCACTGATTACACGTGAATATTTACACCTTGATCACAGTTATACTTTACACTTCGCACAGTCACAAGATTCTGGGTCACAATTCTTATCGGAGCAAATCGGAAAAGAATCTTACTCGATCAGATCAAAAATGGCCAGACTTAAGGTCATAGAGTCTGTCTTAAATACTTTACTGATTGCGCAAATAAATTCAAAATGGCGCATGCACTGGTTAAGGGTACCAGCAGCAATATTAGGCATTTCCTTGACACTTGAGAGAAGGTTTGGTAAGAAGTTAGGGTTAAGTTAGGGAATCTCACAGCTCATGACACAAGTGGGGCCTTGCAGATGTCACCCACTCGCGGTGAGCCGTTTTATGTGGACTAAGAGAGACATGGCGGGCGTGTAGTTTAGTTGTTACAACGGTTTTGTCTCAGTGAGACATATTGCATACTATCACCCTTTGGTATTCATCATAAACCTTGCGAGCAACTGCCTTGGTTCCTGGTCCTCCGGAAGAGTGAATTGGTGAGAACAAAGTGTATGTAATTAGATATTTGGACTAACTTGTTAAATTTTCTTAGATGAGTAATTTTAGGTAAATAAGTACTGTGTATGCTTACAAAAAATATGGCTAGTGAGTTGGAAGGACTGCGAGTACTGATGGAGGGACAGAGCAGCCCTGTGGTGCTGCTTCCTTATACAATACTCGTAATTATCACGAGTCTAGAAATCTTGCTGCAATGCTCTCTCTCTCTCACTTTTGGAGTTACAAGAAACATGTTGCATCAGGGTTGAAGCATACTCCAGGAACAGTGAGAAGTTACAAAAATTCTCCAGACTGTGATAGTGACTGTTATCAGAGTATTTACGAAACTTGACATAGGTGTGCAACTGGATGCTGCAGCATTACACAAAGGGAAACGCGAGCCACATAGCACGCCATTGTCCTATAATCTCCTAATACTGTGATGTGCACTGGCACGTAGCACTTACTTGGCCTCTTATCATACAGTAATGTAAATTTTTTTTGTCTTAATTAATATATTTTTTCTCTGTTGTTTATAACAAATTAAGTAGGCCTGCTTAACCAGGTATAAGGATGTATACGGCGGGATCAAACCTATTAATTGGAGATGCGAGTAGAGAAATTTACATTAACATTTTCTTTTTAATTTTAAATTTAGCTTTAAAGCAAGAGAAAAGTATTTAATTTTACGTGTCCATGTTATCTGATTTATGTTGTGTTTGGACTCATTTTAAAGCTAATTTAATTTCTAGCAACTTTTCTAAGTAAACTTTTCTTATATTTTGCCTTCTTTGGATTTTTTAAATTTCAAGTAGCCTCTTAGCTTGCTTCTCATGGAATGGGATTTATGTGGCAGGCTAGTCGTAGTTCTCTTGCTTGGAAGCATGTACAGAGAAGTGCTAGCTTTTAACTTTCAAATAAGCTCTGAGCTAGCCTGTGCTTTGGACGGATTTATCTGGCAGGCAGGTTAGAGTTCACTCGCCTGGAGGCATGTACAGGGACGTGCTGGAATGCGATGAGCTCTGCCGGGTGTTAATCGATCAACGTGGGTGGTAGTGTCGGGCGCAAAACTCCATGAAGGTGGTGATCCGCGACAGATTTATGACGCTGCACATCCCCAATTAATAAACTAATCAATATTTAGCTGGTATTATGGAATAAAATGCTTTTTAAATTTATCAGTATCTATGTTACGTACAATTTTTAGGTTATAAACGTCAATTAACCAGCTTTTTAGGCGAGTTGGATCCTGATGTATCCCTCCGCCGCTCGGCCGAGTAAGTCAGAGTGTTCGCCTAGGAAAACAGTTGTGTTTCATCGGAGCTCGTGACCGGTTGCCGGGAGATGGCCAGCTAAGTTTTCTTGTTTGTCATCGGTCAGCAGTTGTGTTTCATCGGAGCTCATGACCGGTCGCCCGGAGATGGCTGGCTAAGTTTGCTTGTCTGTGTTTGCCATCAGTTAGTTGTGATCCATCGGAGCCAGGGGACGGTCGCCGGGAGATGGCCGGCTGAGTGTTCAGTTGGGGCGGCAGTTGGAGGACGTGTTAGATGGGGCAGAGGGGCTGTGAAGCCTAGAGTGCGGATTCGTTAGTCGAACTTAGCTTTATTTTCTTTCTTTGTTGGCATGCTGCCTTTTAATTTAGTAGTAAACAACCAGTAGATATTCATAACCATATAGCCGGTGATTAAGGCAGACAAAGTGCCGGGCCAAGTACTACTACTCACACAGAGGGCAGGCGGTAATACCTAATACGTAGATAGAAAAGTCACCTCAACTAACTCTGGGCGAGCACTCGCTTTATGAATTGCCATTGTCCGTTCAAGTGCATCAAAAGAAAGGTTAAATAAAAAAAATGCCGATATAAATTTTCTTCTTATTATTTTTATTATTATTATTATTATTATTTTTTTTTTTTTTTTTTTTTTTAGCCGTTTTGGACTAACCTCACGGCTATCCGGGCATCAATATAATAGGCACCGCCTCTACATCAGCTCGCTGTGTTTTGCATTTTTTTTTGCCTGCTAACTACGTGCAATAGCAACGGGGGGAGAGTTACGTCCCGGAATCAACAACTACATTGGCGACGTAGAAGCAAGCACCGTTACATTCTGGCGCCGAGGAACAGGGACCTGAGGGAACCAAAGTACCTCGGGGGGCCCTAGGACCCGCTACAACAACCAGCCCTTCCAGTGCCAGGACAGCGACAGCTCGAGGGCAGCGGCAGTATCAGTCGCCGCCTGCGGTACAGGAAACACGTCACATCAACAAGGAAAAAAAACAATCCCTAGTAGAAGAGCGGCAAGGTAAAGAAGGAAACAGAAACAACAGGTTAGTGTTTACCAGTGCGGGTAGGTAGCCATAGCCAAAGTTAGCCGGTCCAAATTGTGCATCGTATCAGCAGTTTTTTTTCTCTTTTGTTTTTGTGTCTTAAATCACAGAGTAGATGTAAAATTAAAATTAGTAAGGTAAACATTATTGTAATTAAGTACATGGTAAATTAATAACATTATCTATTTGATGACATTGTGAGAATTGAAATCTAGAAGCATGGCATCTACCGGTAACAATTTACTGAAATTAATAAAAGAAATGTTGGCAGCACAAACTAGGGCACTACCAGAATCCGAATCACACACTGAATCACTAATAGGTGAAATTAGAGAACTGAGGAGGGAGGCTAAGGCGCGTAAGGAAGAGGTGATTGGTGCAATTAGGAGTTGTGCAGAAGAAATTAGTATCAAACAAACTAAACCTAGTAAGGATATCGAACAGAAAGTGGAAGCAAAGAAACCAGATGCAGTGTCCAATGTAGTGACATAAGTGTTAGGCCTAAAGGAACAGACAGTGACAGAGGTGCAGGAAAGTAAAGGTGAGGTTAGGCCTAGTAACGAAATCAATGTTGTGTCACATGAGTGTGTAGTTAAAGTGATTCAGGGTAGTGACTGTGTAAAGAATGAGAGTAGACTAAGAAAGGACAAATTTATTAGTAACTGGGGGGTGATATTGCAGAACTTGGAGATGAACAGAGCATTTTAGGGCCAGACAAAAATTGTTACAATGTGTTGTTGGTCAGAGAGGTAGAACAGTGGGGGGGTGCAGGAATGGCACCTGAGTAATGTGGTTACAGGCCAGGAGGAGCTGGGGTGTAAAGCCTGTGCAGTGAAACGACAGGTGAAGAGATGTATTGGGGTGCAGAGAAGAGTCGAGAGATGGGGAGTGCAGGAGTGGACACGAGGAAAGGTGAAGATCAAGGTTAGGGTTGACAGTGTGTACCCTGTGTTGTGCTCAGAGGAGCAAGAGGTGTGTGTCGGGTGAGGGACCTATTCAACAGGGTAAAAAGGACTTGTGTGCATTTCTAAAGATAATAGTGAAGATATCACTGTAACATTTACAATTTGATTAAAGTTATTATGTGGTTATGGCGCCACTAGGGGTATGACAACATGATGTAATTAAGTACCTTCAATACAGTAAGAATATTTTATTTTTGTGAAGTTTGAGTAAGATTGTTTATCTAGTTTTTCACCTTGTGGGCAAGGTCGAAGTAACTGAAATGTCAAATTTTCAAATAAAACTTGGGTGATGTATAGATACATAATTAGAAACTTCATGACATTGGTCAACCCTGAGGTTTATTATGGATTTATGCAGAGGTTTGAGAAATAATTTTTGTTAATGTAAACAAATATTGAAGTTGGGGTAATATGAACAAGTAGAGGTTAATTACGCAGAATTTAACAAGGCAGTGGAGAAAATAATTATTATTTGAGAAATTAAGTTTGAAAATGATTAACTTACCTGTACTTGAAGTGTAGCAGCAGTATAAACAAACGTTGTGTATTAAGTTTCAGAGGTAAAATTTGGGGAATACAAGGCATTATAGATAATTATGGTAACGGGAAGAGGTCAAGGGAGTTAATTTTTTGAATTTGAGGTTAGAAACTGGTTAATAGATTTGTGAGCGTTATTAAATTAATAAAATGTAAAGGGGAGTGCTGCAAAGGAGTAATGGTAGGAGGAAGTGGTTGTAGTGGGAGAAGGTGTGTGAATGGAGGTATGAATCATGTGTTGAGTAAGAAGCGTCGACGTTGTGAGGTTATGTTATGGTGATTTGGGAGCCTTCGTCGTGGAGCAAATAAGGTTGGCCCTGTGTTGAGGAAGTTGATGATGGTGTTTAATTTGGCCTCGTCGTGGTGCAAATAGGCAGAGATATATTTGTTGTTTTATTGTGGTTGTGGCCTCGTCGTGGTGCAAATAGGCAGGTATTTGTTTTATAATTGGTGGAAGGGTGCCTCGTCGTGGTGCAAATAGGTACGCCTTAAGTAATTATAGAGTATATGTTGCTGTATGAATTTGTGAAGTAGTAATGGTGTTT
>PNEQ01111851.1:0-28546 GCA_003012365.1 Medauroidea extradentata
TTACATAAACTGAAACCTATAACTAAAACGTCTCAATGTGTGAGTGAGAGCTAGGCCTAATACATTGCTGTCAACACTAGTTTAAAATCAACTCAAGTGAAATATATCTTCGTTGTTGGCTACCAAATCTATAACCACGCATGCCTAAACAACGGGCGAATTCCCAGAATTAACTTTTACGTAACCGGGTTCGCTAAATGTTATTAGTTTATTAAGTCGTTGAAAAATTCCAATACACACAATAGTGCCTGGCGTGCGGTGGCTAACCAAAACAAGTAAGTCTACGTCATAAATGTGTTATCCAATAAGAACGCGTTTTCAATATTTGTGGTGGCGTTTGAAATATGACATTTTTAAAGCTGAATAATTCGAAAATTACAATGTTCACGGAGCTATTGCTTTGCCTGGCTGCATTTAGTGCCGAAACGATTCGGAAAAATGAGGTAAACGTTAAAAAATTTTTCTAGGAATGTTCCCTATTCTGGTAGCGACAACCGAACTAGGTTGTTGTCCGTATTTCTGCGACAATGCTTTTCTTTTAGTGCATACTGGTCTGAATGTATTTTTTCTTTCACATTTATATATTGAAATTAGTATATTAAGGAGCAATAAACCATAGAATGTGTGTTGGAAGACAGTTTAAATATAATTTTAATAAAATTCTTACATTAATTTGGTTAGTAGGAGTTATAAAAGTAAACTTTCGAAATGTATTTTTATCAGCACTACGATCCATGTTGCTGAAAGCCAAACCAAGTCATATAAATTCCATGTGGTAGCCAAATGTACGTCATCAATACATCTGAAGCAAAAGTTACAGCAAACGTTAAATTAATCTAACATGTCTCACTTAACTATTGAACAATTCAAGTGAGCATTTTGAGGTCCTCTCAACAAACAAGAGATGGTGATTTATCGCGATTTCAGCGTATGTTCAGCAGCTTTGTTCATGTTTCTGGCTGTCGTTTGTAGCTGAAACCCTATATGACAGAGCCAATGAGAATTCAGCTAGTGAAGTATTTAATGCCAGGCACTGGTCTATTGACAACTATGTCGTTTTGGACAATTATCATGGATGCTGCAAGTAATTGTAGAGTTTTCAAGAGTATGTTGGCATAAGAAATGTTCGCCATTAATTACCATCTCTAACAATATGACACGGTGTGTTCATTGGTTAAATTACAATGTTTATGCTGTTCAGTAGAAGAAGAAAAACTTCATGGTTTTAATGGTATGCAAGCTTGAGTTAACTTGACTGTGTCTTCGCCAGCCTCAACTGTTAGACCACTGGTGTTGACCCAGTTAACTGCCTATTTGATCCAGAGACAGGTAGGATGGGATACGGTTCTTGCTCGTGTGCAGGAGTGTTATTGGCAGAAAGTCTATCAGGGTATGCCTGATGAATAGAGACCGGGATAATTCGCGCGATCACTGACCTGTGGACTATCCTCCAAGAATGTCTTGTGTACTCAAGTAGACAGTAGCTGCTCATTGGCTGCTCGCTGACATAGTGATACCACATTACTGGGCCTGCATTTAGTTGCTTATTTATTGTTGTCAGAGATGATGGTTCAGCGCGGGTAAACTTGACTGTTTGCTAGGATTCAACGTAAGTTCAGCCTGTAAAACTATTACTGAATATAGCTTGTACGTGGAGCTGTTTCCTCGTTTGACTGAGCCAATAAGAATTCCGCCTCTGTAATATTTGATGCCTACTATTTATCTACGTTGTATCAGACGTATATCACCCAATCATACATGTAGCAAGAAACCACAGTGTTCTAAAGGGTATGTTGGCACAAAATATTTTCGCGATATACCATCATCTATCATTATTGTTCAAGAGTCTTCTAGGAGGGTTCAAATTGGTCAAGAACCAATAACGACAGTGGCATTAACAAAAATTATTTGAATTTTTTCTTGTGCCTAAAAGAAACCCGCAACATTTTTTAGGTTTCTATTACGCAGTGCCATATAACATCGACTGTGAACAGCCTATACTTATGTACAGTTTTATAAGTAAAGCCATAAATACTATATTTATCTTCAATCTGTTGGTCTCAGCATATTTCACTTTTGTTTCTTAATCATGCGATCCATGAATTTCGTGTATATCCTCTAATTTAACGAAATATACTTCATCGAACGTACTCTGTAAACATGAATCAGTGACAGCATTAAGAGAAATACGGGTCACTGGAAGTCAATTACGAAGCCGCAGCCGGTGGTTAAATCAGCCGAAAGAAATGGGAACCAGTGCTTTGTGATAAAGCGATTCTCGAAAATCGAAACAAAGCAGCGGAATTCAGCCACTGCGATTATCAGCAAAATGCCACCGTTTTCCAGTAAAGGAATTTTCGCTGTTTTCGCTCATTTGGAGCCATTTGAACTTTTCCAGTTTCGAGGCGTGCATATCCCTTTAGTAACTGTCCTGAAAACACGCACTGTAAGCATCTTTATCCGTTTAAGTGAAGTATTATTTATATCCTAGAATATGTCATTCATATGGGATGTTGATAAAATGTTTATACTGGAAGAGCCTTACCATGACATGTTAATAATTGAAATAAAATTTATTGATTTTTCTATGACAATCAATAATTGCAGTAGTAAATGTATCTAAGTATAGCATGTCAAAGGCAGTAATATTTAATTCAGCAATTCGCTGAAAACGCTATGTATTCAAGTATCTCAGTTACTCTAGAGCGTTTAATCTCCTGCTATGTCATCTGCGAAATGTGTCAGCGCAGTCAGGCTGTGTTGAACAAGTCATTTTCCGACCACTCACATTTGTTGTTAGGTAAATGGGCTGCCTGGCATTGGTCCCAAGCTTTATTATAGAGTATTCTATTTAGACCATTCAGTTTTAACTTATTCATTTTTAAGTTTCTGCTTCGTTTGTTCTTCTTTCAAGCCCTTTGTATCGTTTTGCCAGTTGTATAAAATTGTCATTTGTTGAATAAACTGAATATATGTATAGTTCATGGTTCTCAAACCTAAACGGCTGAGGCCACTAGGCATATGTATGTATGTATATATACATACACTAGCTGCCCCGACAAACGTTGTTTTGTCACATAAATAACTTATTGTAAGTGTGTAAGGATGTGGTATATAAGTGGAAGAGGTCTAATAATAAAGAAATTAATAAATAATGATAAAAGAGCAGCGACACCTGGTGGGGATAGACTGGTATCAGCTCGTGGGGATAACTGATCAATTATCACTTACACAGTTATCGACCGGGTTCTAAAATTATTAAATTAAAAATATTTACTAAACAATAGCACTTAGGAATATAAAAAATAGATAAAAACCTATTCGCAGAACTACCGAATGTATATACAAAATTTCATTGAAATCGGTTAAGCCGTTTCGGAGGAATATGGGAACAAACACTGTGACACGAGAATTATATATATATATATATATATATATATATATATATATATATATATATATCTGTGTGTGTATGTGTGTATAACATATATAGGCTAAGTGCTTTATAAAAGACATCCGGGGGAATTTCTCGTGTTCCACCGACAACCTACCCGGCTGGACTCCACAGTCCTATGTACACTATGTACTTAGCTACTTGTACCAACATTGGCTGCTACTACAGTGAGTAGTACGTCTGGCAAAGTAGCACGAAAGTTGATTAACATTCTCATGCAGTTATGCTACTGGTTCACAGTTCTCAAAGACAAATTTCATAAACAGTGACACAATCGCGAAAGTAATTCACGTGTGCAGGGGTTCAACACCACACGTCTCCTCAGATAAACCCGTGAAATTTCCGTTCCTCTAGTTACTGTGGCAAATGACCACTTGACGTGAACTGCTTGTAACTGGTAAAGATAGGGAAAATCCGTGGGTTCGGTTACCTGTAGGCTAGCCTTCTATAATATCTCAGTACTCTAGCAGTCAACAGTTGCTTAGTGGCTTCTCGCCGGCACAGTGATACACTTTATGCTACGAACGAGTGCATTTTTTGACAGCTGACAAATGTCATTTAAGAAACTAGATGTAATATTTTACTACCATGAAGCAATCAATTATCTTACTAAAAAGCGAATGAGGGTAAGTTTAAACTGGCAGCTTGTAAAATTCTTAAAACTAAATGGCAATGCACATCATACCAAAAAAGTTGTGCAAGGAGAGCTGTCAGAAAAGTACACTCGTTCGTGAGATTGACTACATCACTTGGTTGGGCCTCTGTATAGTTGCTTCTTTATCATTGGATGCGCTCTTTCCCAGAGGTGAAAAAAAAAAACTCAAAAGGCAATTCCTTAAGGGCGCTACTACCGCAATTTTCATCAACGTTTATTTATTTTTTATTTGTATCAGAAATTTTTTTTTCTTATTTCAGACACAAAATGTTACTAAATTCGGCTCTTATGAAATCTTTTCATCTCTCATAGTTTTCGCGTAATGGCTTGTTAAAGTCATATTTTGCATGTTTCCGTTTTAACGACTACACTAAAACCAACTGATATACCGAACTCAAAAAAAAAATCACAGTGGATAAAGACATTGCAGGCTACAATGACATGCTCATGAAATTAAAGAATAAAAATTACTTGAATTTTAAAAAATGCTGAAACTGAAAAAAAAATTTACAAATTCAATACTTTTTTTTTAAATACAAATAAATCTTATTCTTTAATTTCATGAGCATGTCATTGTAGCCTGTAATGTCTTTATCCACTGTGATTTTTTGAGTTTGGTATATCAGTTGGTTTTAGTGTAGTCGTTAAAACGGAAACATGCAAAATATGACTTTAACAAGCCATTACGCGAAAACTATGAGAGATAAAGAAATTTCATAAGAGCCAAATTTAGTCACGTTTTGCGTCTAAAATAAGAAAAAAAATATCTGGTACAAATAAAAAATAAAATAATGATGATGAAAATTGCGGTATACCGCGCCCTTAAGTTGCACGGGTTTACAGTTGTTTTAGTCCTAGCTGGTGTCCTAAATAAAACGTGAATGTTTCGTGTATCCAGTGATTTGACGACAGATGTGTGGATTGGTGACGAGACACGGGGTTGGTGGTTGTTCCAGGAGCCTTCCTCATCCCCTACTGCCTGATGTTGGTGTTCGGAGGCCTCCCACTCTTCTACATGGAGCTCGCACTGGGTCAGTTCCACCGCTGCGGCTGTCTGTCCATCTGGAGGAGGATCTGTCCCGCCCTCAAAGGTACACTGCAAACAAGCTTCCTTAATAGTAATGAATGTGTTTAACTTGTGGGCACAGTCACTGTATTTTAGTGAAAATAATTGTGCCCCGATTTGTTTCAATACTTTCCGAGCACATCTGAAGCTCTGCTTCATGATTACAGGCAGTGTATTTACGCAGAGGCATCGCTAATTTGACTACGCCATTCAGAATAAGGTCATTGCGACGTCACATGTCTGAAATTTTCAGATGGAACCCTAAATACCGAGAGGTAAAAACATTCATTTGATCTGAAAGGATAATTCATCCTACAGTAAAAATGGCCATCGTAAAATAACTCTCTGAAAGTTGGCATATATTATCTTTAATAAGCACATCTTCAAAACATTTAGATGATTCAGCATTTTGCATTGATGACCGAACATTTAGCTCCTTGTTTTTCAGTATGCACAATCTTAAACCTATTTTGACATAAGCTCAAGGAAAGTACGGTGTAAGTAAACAGATCCTCGTACTATAGGGAATTTGAATTTTCTATTACGTAAGTTCAAAATTGCTGTTACTGTATCAGCAACAGCCCAACGGTCGACCTCTCTCCAATATTCCTCTTCGGGAATCTATTAATATCTAATCTATGTTCGTTACAAATTTGTTAGTTCGTTATGTTTTCCACCCAGCCCAACCCACTAACGATATATAGTTTAATAATTTGCTGAAAACCCGTATCCCTCTAAAACTTTGTCATTGGTTTGAGATAGCATTCGTGGTTCCGGTACGATTAGCTATCTACTCGTTCCAGAAGTTTCTGAGTAAATTTTTTTTCCCCGCAAAGAAGTAGTCCGACCGTGATCCAATAGCGAGGCCACCAAGAACATCTTACTTCGCCAGCCTGGACTTCATCTTGTTATGGAAACGTTAGCTACGTCTTTCTGTAAATTGCTATGACGTCCTGACCACATCGGCCATGCTATAACGACATTCCTTCTAGGAAGTCAACCCTGTTGAGAGACTCCTGATGATCGATCCCATCAGCTCCTCTCATACAGGTTGGACTGGAACAGCCGTGTATGTTGTACGAGACTCGTTGTTCGTGTTCCCTCAGCTGACTACCGGCTAACAATGCGACACCCATCTCACGTTCTCTGTCAACAAATATTTAAGGAGACTGTTGAATCGCGAGAATCTACCGTGCCAGATTAGTCTAATGTCTCTTGAGTCTTTTATGATTGGACAATCACATGCGTTCAGTGGTGGTGAACTAGAGTAAGTACTGACACCAACCAAATTGGGGCAAACCAATGAAGAATAAGAAACTGGAATGTCCTTGTAAACCGTCAACTTTTCCCGCTGAAAATCAGTGACCCTACACCTGCTGCTAATTCCAACTCTACAGTCGCCTCGCCTGACTAAATGACTACTTGTTTTTATTAGAAAATTTTGATTGGTTACAAGAAGTGCTGGCCTATAGCTAAGTGTCTTGCTTACACTAAAGCAAGCAGAAGCCAGAGAGTAATATTTTGTCAATACCTTACCAAATACAAATGTCTTGTAGATTATTATTTTGATCGTGTATGTTTAAAAATTTCCATATGTTTATGAGGATCTAGCAGTGTTGAACATTTTGTAGTATGTGTCGTAAGTATACCATTCCTCTGCAGACGTTTCAAACTTATTTTATGACCTCACATGTGTTCTGCACATTGAGATGTAGGTACGCAAGTTTGATCACAAATGCTCTAGCACACAGTTTCTTCCGTGTGTATGGTAAGAAAGGTTCTAATTACAGAGTATATACTTTTGAAGGGCTCCGTTCATTTCGGAACCAGGAAACCCTCGCAACTCCGGTTCGGGTTTTGATAACTTAATCATCCGTGAAGGAAAGGACTCGGAGAGGTGGTCCCCTTCGCTGCGTCTCCTCCGTCTATAATTCTGTCATTTCCCCGCCGCACAGTTGTACAGGTTACATCCCTGGCAGGGATCTTTGAATGCTGCCTGCCCCCGCCGCGCTTTAATTAGCCCTGAGCTAGTTGGACTCGCGGCCGAGAGATGGCAGCGCACCCCCGTGCTGCTGAAAAGTTTGCCCAAACTTAATTAAATCATATCAAGATTAGACTCGCTTCAACCCCACGCACCTGTACGCGAGTTGGATCTTTGCTTCGTCGGGGCTCGATTCAATTGCTAACTTCGATAATTGGAAACAGCCGCCGATCCGAATTGCCAGCACTTTGTTCGGTATACGCCATCGACAGCGCGCACAATGCACCTGCATGAATCGAATGTCGCCACCGTCGCCAGTCTACAAATACGGATTGTTTGAATTGTTCCTCACGTGAACAATACTTTTTCAGAACCATACGGAGTTTTTTAATCGATCTAATAGTACAACATAGCACCTGTTGTTCAAAACTGTGTTATCTTTCTAATTGCACCTGCTGCGACATACACTGATTTATTCGCGTCAATGAGTTACTATTCACCCAGCGCTAAGAACATGGTGAGCTCATTTCCACCTAAACACCACAGCCGATATCATGTCAGCTTGCTTCGTACTTTGTTTTGAATTAATAACATAATCGCCAGATACATCATCGTTACGTTGATATGCGTGTACACGTGTAATTGAATGAAATATTTACGTGCAAGCTGCATCTCCTTATTTTGTATTGTATTTGCACACTCAGTACAACGTAGTAATGTATCACGTCCCGAATAAGGTTATGATGTATCAGCATTTAATTTCTCGTCAACTGGTTGTAAATTATTTCATTTTCAATCAATTTGTTGTAAAATGAATATTTTGTGATTACTGTTTCAAAAATAAATCATCAAGCAATTGTACTGAAAGATTTAACTAAGGACATTTTATTTATTTTATCCATAACGCTAAAATATGAACGTCTTCTCTTTTACGTAAACGCGTCTTAAGATTAACTATCCAAAATGCGTGACAAATATTTTAGTGCGTTAATTTAATTACCTACTGATATTTTCTCAGTGTGTAAAATTGAAACATTTCTTCCATTGCGTTGTTGCTGATACTCTTGATATTCGGATAATATGCTCGAATACAGACATATACATAAGAACAGATATATTTACGAATAAGCTTGTATGAATATAATTAAGTGTAATAGTTGTCAATCAGTTAGCTATGTACATTTTACAAAGCGAATGTTTACTGCTGACAAAATTTGGCTCTAGAATAACGGTTGTATTTTCCTCTAACTGAAAATAAATGTTCCAGGTTCCTTGAAAATAAACCACACCGTATCAGTATTTCAGAAAGTTTCTTAGTAAGTTGCCAGTTCATTACGTCCATTTTTTTTTTTTTTTTTTTTTTTTTTTTTTTTTTTTTTTTTTTTTTTTTTTTTTTTTTTTTTTTTTTTTTTTTTTTTTTTTTTTTTTTTTTTTTTTTTTTTTTTTTTTTTTTTTTTTTTTTTTTTTTTACTAGTGAAACTTCAGCCAAACCTATAACTAAGTGTAAGTTATACGTGTGTTCTACGAAGACTATACTGCCAAGATAACTTATGACAAATGACAAAGAGCATTTGTGCATGTCAACTAATTTATGCACATTGTAACGCCTAATTCTGATACTGTTGTGCTGACAATGAGATACCTACATTTTTTCTAATACTCTTAGGTTTAAAAAAATATAGACATAAGTGTTCAGGTCAGAATTCCTACCTTCTATGCGCGTTTGGTGTGACTCCGTAAAAAACGTTCAACTTCACCTTGGAAATATACAAAATGTTTTACGAACATCATAAGTCATTTCACTAAAAATGTATCAAATTTCAGTATCTTTACAGTGGAGTTAAATCGATAGCATACATCAGCCTATTGCCACTTAAAATACGTTTTAATGCAAACATTCAGTTTCCGAATTTAACACTGTGAAGTTATACGAACGCAAAAATGTATTTGAACAGTTAACATTCTTCTGATAAGAATTACTTATCGTAAAAGTGTAAACAATTATTCTGAATGTGTAATCAATAATTGTGAATGCAGACGAAAAGTGTTCTTGAAGAGTTATTCTTGAAGTGTGTACGATTTTACCGTTTCCGTAAATACCGATACAGTAGCGTAGCGGTTACTGTGATAGTTGCATTGTTTAATTCAACGAATTGTGTCAGAATCAGGATAAAACCCGTGATTATTTTTGTTATATCTTGTTTTTCTATATTGCTGGTAATTCCAGTATTCTTCAACTTATTTAAAATAAGGCAATTCAGGTTCTAGCCTACAATTTAAAAAATACTTTATTATAAATTTTAACTATGCATTTCAAGTGATTGTATTATATCTTGTATATCTCCAACGTTTCCAGATATGCCCTATAATATTGAAAGGTTTTCTAAGCCAGTGTATCCATACAAAAAAAATTAAATAGATTTTTCTCCAGAGGTTGAAGCATAATGAATCCAACTCTATTCGTATAAAAATATTTTTTACGATCACTCAACTCAAATACGGGTACTTTTTTTACACGTCCATCTTTTTTCTCTGGAGTTGCTCTTTATTTCTTTCGTCTTTACGCTGGTATAAATCAAGACATACTGTCATCGCTTAGCGAAAACAAAAACGTCAAAAGATAACCTACTAAAGTCAAAAATCAACCTAGCCAGTAAAGAGAACACATTTGTCGGAAACGAGTCATAATGTGCGGCGTATATGTGAGCCTGCAGTTCGTAATATACGATTTGGAAGTAATTCCATTGTTCATTCACTGTACAAATGAAGCGATGCGAGCTAAAATTTACAGTTGCTGCCTGAATAAGTTTCACACTTACATTGCTTCGTTTAGAATCAGAAATTTACAAAAACAATGTGTTTAAGGCTCTGGTTTTCAACTGAGATTCAGTTGTGAGGTAGACGTGGCAAGTCTTAGTTTTTTACATATTATTAGTCCCGAAGGTGTAGTATTATATGTGATGTATTTTATAAAAAAATATAAAAGATTCAAATGTTAATTTAAGTTTTGGTCGCCCGTTACACTGGAAACATCCGGCAATATAATAGGGTGCCTAAAATATAAACTATGATTATAATCCATCTGTGGATATTCGAATGAATAAAAATGCAAAATTGAAAAAATATAAACGAAAAGTTAAAATAACATTTACTAAAACTCAAATAAACAATCCTGCTCATTGGTACATATTATAAATTTAATTTATATGAAAAATAGCACAGCTTTTTAGCTGGTTCTGTAATAGTTAAGTATTTTATATTTGGCTTCCATTTTCCTCCTAGTCATTTTCGTTATATCTAGTTTTTCTTGATGTAGAGAGTTCGAGGGTTATTCAGTTAATTTCAAATAAATGACAATCCGGACTGTACATTTAAAAATTAAAATTTTTAACTATCCTTATTTAGTGGCTATATTCTTCGATGTTGCCAGATGTACATCACATACATTACAAGGTTTCCTCAGCCTGTGTATCCAAGGAAAAATAACGCATATAAAGGCAAATGGAGAAAAATAATCTGAGTTTTCGGAAATCGATACGAATATAATACCTTAGTCTTCTTACATTCTTTAAGTCCCTTACGGATGAAAATGTTTTTTGTGGAAGGTATTTTATAAGTTTATCACAAATATCATTAACAAGTTTAAGAAAAAATTTATGTGCTAGGTAAAAACAGATAAAATTGTTTATAATAAATATTTTTACGTTTATTTTTCTTAAAACTCGAAAGTTTAGGTGTTAATAATTGTTGAGGTATTCTAAAGCAGAGTACTGCACATATAAAATTTCTATACAGTATTTAGTTGTACTATCCCGAAATAAATAGTATGACAAACGAGAATTAATACCTTATCAGAAGTAACCATTTGCGAACTTTGAAAGAGTACTTAAAATTTTGCAAGGAAATCAAAAGTCAAGTGGTTCAAAAGTTAGGGAAAAATTCATATCGTCATAGACGCTACGATTTCGCATTGTACATTTTAAATTTGTGAGTACATAAATGAAATATAACCGTCGTAACCTGTAAACTGAATTTATCATCTATTGAATTTGATGATTTGCATAATGATATCACATTTGATCTTCCTTTCAATCCATGAGTTTTCTTACTTAGTAAAACATAAACTACGTTGAATTTATTTGAGATAAGACTGTTTCTCCTTCGGTTTTATGTAGTGTGCTCACTTGATAGTTCACCTCGCAGCATGATTGTTTATTCAACGTCCACTAAAATTGCAAAGAACATTGTCCACAAGGCAGTACATTGTAGACAATCATTTTACTTGACAAAAATACAGGTGATAAACTTAACAATTTTCTTGTTCCTGAACTTGCTCTTCATTTCACGTTCTATTATTTTTAGTTATATGATTTAAAATTGAAAAACAGACTTCCCATCACAAAGTATTGTATCTAAATAAAGTAAAAAAGATTTCACCGTAGACAAAATCGTGGGCAAAGGTATAATGTGTACACGTAGTACGATTTAAAAGTAAAATTTTATAAATTTGCCCGCTGCGGTTAATTTTGAATACTCTATTGCTACAGTGGCTACAGTGTAGTTAAAATATTACCACTCGTATATTTTGTATTTTTTTTTATCGGCACATACGCTAACATAACATAAATAACAAATTTACACAACCTTTCATAATACAATATAGGACAGTCTAAAACGAAAAACACATGGAATATCACTGTTTGAATATAATATTGTATAAATATCACTGTTTTTTTTTTAGCACAGTCTCACAATAAATTATTAAAGTAAATTTGTTTTAGCAGCCGAATTTTCAGAAGTAAAAGATGTAAGGAACGATGTAAGCGTTCTTCAAAACAACGCCCTTAGCAAAAAAAAAATAGAACGGGCATAAAAATTGTTATTTAAATAGTTTCTTTATTTTGTGCCCATTACCCAACCCGCAATAAGGTTTTTTCTTGTGCGTTACGTGGGCTAGTCACCGCATAATGAACAAACTCATTGAATGTCGACTGCAATGTTGACGAGGACCAAGCCAATCCCTGCTCATGATTGGTCCAGTGCAGTTGTTATCTCGTGTGTAAGCAGATAACATCGATGTGCACGCAGGGCTGATACTTCTGCTCGACCGAGTATCGACTAGAGGGGCCTTGTTCACAGTGGTTGTGTTTCTATCTCGCTGACCACTGCTGTTTACTGGCGAGACCAGAGCCTACATATAGGCTCGTACTACAGACACTACAGTCTGCAGCGACACACACTATCAACACCGTATCATTGAATATATACTCCGACTTGAAGCACATAATTTATTTTAAACTATCTACTGCCCGCGACCACGTTCACGTGGCTTTCAATTTAATCCCCCTGTTAGTCGAGCAAAAGTTTAGTCTAACTACTCAAAATTGTCGTAATTCGTAAAAATGTGTATTTCTATTTTCAATATTTATTTCAAAAACCAAATTCTTCCCAAACATATTTTAAAAAATGAAAATTTTGTTCTGTAAATGTTTTTGGGGAAAACAATTTCCGGTACTTCAAATTTCATTAAAAGAATCGTATTAATACTGAAAATAATATTAGAAGTGATAAGTATTGCTGTAAACTTTTCTTTTGATTTTCTAAAAAAAAATTTTTTGTTAAATTCTAAATAGCGCAAAATTATGTCAAAGGGTAATTAATAATCGTTTAAGGAACATTTTGGTAACAATTAAATTTTTCACCTAATTTTTGCGTATCTCATTCTGCCGTTTTGCCCCACTCCCTTACACACACAGACATATATATATATATATATATATATATATATATATATATATATATATATATATATATATATATATATATAAACACACGCAGACTTTATCGTCAGAAACCTTCATGGGAGCATGCACAACTCCTCACCAAAGTTTCACCGCAATCGTGATACTTGGGGTGCTAAAGTATGTGTTAGTGTGTTAGGCTTATTTCGACAAAAATATATATTAGAGTCAAAATAATGTAACTATTCATCACATTCTATAGTAGGTTGAGTTTAAAAAATATTATCGAACTCGTTATGCACCAGATGTAATTTTCCGCGTTTGAGGCTCGACGACAGCGAGGTGATAAGGTTCAGCTTCCCACATTCGACGGTAACAACATCACTTATATTCCCGGGGCGCCAAACTGGAATGCAGTGTTTTCATACTACTCCATTTTTTCTATGGAACTTAAAGGGGCGATTCTACACAATTTTATTTTTGGAAAGTTGCATTCTTCCAACGTTGTGTTTTATGAATCCGGGTGGCATTCTTCCAGTTACAGCTGTCTAAAAATATAGTTTTTAGACATTTTTAGGGGCCCCAAAATATGTTTCTAATAAGCATGTTGCATTTTTTTAATGTTAGAAGCCTAGTTTTAACCGTGTGTTCTTTTCGTAGATAAACATATTGTGAATAAGTTAGGTTATTTCGAGTAGAAATGAATAGGCGCGGCACTCTACAACATCGTTCATGCGTCAGGTGTATAACCCCCTTTAAGAAATGACATTATCCATTCTTCGAGTATTCACTACGTGAAAGTGATATTTTCAATATGTTCTCCACACCCATTCAGTTTGGTTTCTTAGGCAAATATATTGCCATAAAATTAATCCGTCACGTACTTAAGAGGGCGTGGTACATAAAAGAATTAATCTATAACTGTAGGTTTCTTGAAGAAAATTTGCGAAAATTAAACAATAGCAATCCTAGACAATAGTTTTAGCCAACGTTTTAAACAAAGTTGTTTCCAGTGTTACGAACTTCTGAGGCACAATCTCTGACGCCGGAACCTCGTGCATTTAACAGCGGCGCAAGAGATCACGTGTAACAAATTAGTAATTCTGGATAAATATTTACTCATAAAGTTGGCAAATACCATTATCTAGGATTGTCATTGAGTATTTTTTCCATATTGGCTTCGAAAAAAGCGTAGAAATCAATTGATGTTTTCAGCGTTTATTTATCAACCACGCACTCTTAAGGATTTTATTTTATGTACCCGTACTGAATATAGCATTACTTAAACTAACTTAACATTACATTTTCTAATAATGAATATGCTCGTAGAGTTCATCAGCTATGTAATAGGCTGCCGTTTAAAAATGTAATTTTGCCTGTATTTTAAATATAAGTTATGGTATAAAATATTCATTAATTACTGGTATTGAATTCCGTGGTGAGAAAAAATATATTTAGCGTGTTTCGTAAGTATCTAACGGCTCAGAAAAACCAAAATAACAAAAAATAAAAAGCTTTAAATTACATTTTATCCTTAACCACGGCCGTAGAAGAACAGGTCTGGACAATCACCTGGAAACTTTGACCTCCTTGTTGTTTGGCTGTAGTTCACCACGTCACCGAGAATATTGTGTTTTATTGGCGCTTCAGTTAGGGCAGTCGGACTCAAACTCCACCCACTTCCTTTCCACTAAGAGAAACAATTTATCAAAACATATTTTTTTTTATAAATTTATGAAATAATTCCTTTGCTTACAAATTTAAGAAAAGACTCCAGAAATCTTTATTTTCTTTATAAATTTAACAATGGAAAAAAGTGGGCGGAGTTTGAGTCTGACTGCCCGGATTACAGCGCCAAAAAGTACCACATTCTCGGTAACTTGACGAACTACAGCCAAACAACAAGGGAGTCAAGCAAAATACATTGTTTGATAGGCGAGTGTCCAGACCTGTTCTTCTACGACCGTGTCCTGAACATACATCATAGTTAAAGGCACGTGTATTTCGTGATTTCATCTAGAAGCAGACAAGACTTCTCAGACCTGTACACGTGATATCCCAATGATATGTATCAAGAAGTGATGTTATATCGTGAAAATATGTTGCGGCAACATACCCTTGCAAACGCTGCAGTTTCTTGTAAACATGTACGATTTGGTGATATACATCTGACACAACAATAACAGGCAACAAATATTACAGTAGTGACATTCTTAATTAGGGACACGAAAATTTCGCGAATTCAATAATCTGCATGTTAGAATCAGCTACACTATGCCTACTCAAGTCCCCACCATTTGTCCACTAGCTGTAACAGCTATGTAACAGCAGACAATTAACGAATAGACAGACCTTGTATATGCATAGGACAAAGTCTTCCCGCAATAAATTATCACATATATATATATATATATATATATATATATATATATATATATATATATATATATATATATATATACAAGATGTCTAGAAACAACTGCATAATAAGCACACTACGCTAATCCTGGGCTGAATTGGAGATGAAAATATAAGTGGCAAAATGTTGTGCAACGTGCACAGTGTGGTATCACTGCGCGGAGAAAGTCCTCTCTTGCGCTCCGTGTCCAGATATTATTTTATGTATGTATGTTACGTCAAGTAAACATAGAATCATGTATGAACTGCTCGGCATTTGAACCTGCATCCATAATGTACAGGTCAGAACAGTCGCAGTAAGATAAGTAAGATATATGTGGAGCGCAAGATGGGACTAACTACAGTGCTATGTTGCCACATTGTGCATTTAAAATGTCATCGTACAACATTTTCGTCTCCAATTCAGCCCAGGATTCGTGTGGTTGTTCTTATTATGCGCTTGTTTCCGAACATCCTATATGTCCTCACTTGTCACTGGCTTCCAGTTGTCAAATGTGCGTCAATCCAGCTGTCGGACCGGAAGTTACTGTGAAGTATAGGTTCTTGACGTTCAACTTGACCTACAACCGTAATTCATGATTAGAGACAGGAAAAAACACTCGTTCACTGACCTGTAAGCTAACCGCCAATAAAATCATCTGTGTACTCAAGCATAACCAGTAGCTGCCCAATGACTGATCACTAGGGACCCTGTTCTTTCGCGAAAATAATTCTGTCTCACTTTGTTTCCGTGCCTTACGCGCACATCTGCAGTTCTGCTTCGTTTCAGTGATTGGATATTTTAACTGTCGCGAGCCTTGAGATTCTACCGGCAAATCACAGACATGTGGTGTTGCAGGACAGTTCTTGTAATTGGCTCAGTCAAATAAGATACGGCTCTACACACAGACACGCTGTCAATGACCATGAAGCAGAACTGCAGATGTGCACGTAAGGCACTGAAACGAACTGGGGCAAAATTCTTTTCGCGAAAAAACAGGGTCCCTACTGATCACTGATAAAACATTACTGAGCCTACATTACTTTTTTAATTTATCCAGGAGGATTCAAATAAGTCGATGACCGATGAGTAGAGCAACATTTCGTTGCAATTCCTTATGTGCACATTTGCAGCCTCCTTCATGATCAATGATTGGCTTTTTGAACTATGAACGTCTCGGGGGATTTTCCCGAAAATCACATATGTGTGACGTCACAGTAACCTTATTCTCATTGGCACAGTTAAATGAGCGACACATCTGCACAAATACACTCTGCTAATAGCCACGAAGCAGAGGTGCAGATATGAGCGTTATGCACTGATACAAAATGTTGAATAATTTTTTTCACCAGCTCTACCGATGAGTAGGGTCCTGCAAATTTTGCGTTATTTTCTCGTATCAGACTAGGCTGCAAACTATTGAACGGTAGATCATCTCCCATTGGCCATACACATCATGCATGCGGCGGAGAAAGCTTCTGGCAAATAATTAAATTCTCTAAGGCAGTGTGACCAATCTTCTGTGACATCACACAAGGGCCAGCAGTCAGCGAACTCGCAGTCGTACTCAGATTTGTACAAAACATTGAGGCCAGCTTGTCACCTAATAATAAAACGTATTTTGTATACAAACCTAAAGTTGTCTGAAGTCTATAGTACCCGAAAGTAATTGTGTGTTTTCAAGTCTCTACTCATAATGCTTTAGTATTTGTTTAACTGTTAAATTAATCATGTTTTGCTAACAATCTTACTAGCTACTATACTCATTAGGAAAGTTTTTTACAGGGTTAAAACGTTTTCTTTTTGACCTCCCGACCATGTCGTATTGCGGAAGACAGTGGCAAATCACCGTAGAACAATATTTTCCTCGGAAATCCTTGTTGAATCTAGAAAATCACTCTATCGTCTTGTTCCTGAACACAGAGGTCCGGTATTGTCCAAAACTATGTATTCTGTTGTATAAGTAACACGTATTTACAGTTTATATGTATTAACTTCTTATTAATAAAAATATTCTTACAGCAAAAATAACGTTCTCTCTCGCTCTTTATAATCTGTGTTGAAAACACGTTTACAATTTCTTAAATTTGGGGAGGCAGTACCATATAGTATGAACCTGTATTATATCTGTAAACATACGAGAGTGCTATTATACGTAAATATACACACACTCGACTTCAACGAGAAACTGAATAACACCAACAAAATCGACAACTTCACTCCTGGGAGTGATATAGGACACAAAGCGGGATTAATTTGATTACTACCACCATTGTCGGAAGCACCTATTATTCCCATTATAGGCTCACTTATATAAAAGGGGAGGAAAGAACAAATGGCGATAAAGATTTGGCAGATATGTTTTTTATTTGAAAGTGTCCGCAACTGTTTTGTTATGGGGCTACTTTCGCTGAAGTTTTAGGGGAGAGCGTATGTTAATAATACGACTACTAATTATATCGTGTGTCTTTATAATAAATCTCTTGCGGACTTTTTCCCAATATTTAAACAACTAAACAGAAATCAAAATATAACAATTTCTAAAACATTTAATTTGCTTTAAAATAAGGTATTTGTTCAGCTACACTCATGGTAAAAAATTCGTTTATGATAAAATCATTTAAAAAATGAAATTGTTTAACTGTGCCAAAGTTTAAAGAAATCGTAGCAGTTTCGGCACGATCACCGAGATGAGAGAATTTTCTCATATGGCGTGCGCTAAAATGGGTATGGCAAATGAAATTACATTTTACGTTTACATGCAGTCTCTTTATTATTGCAAGCGTGCACACACACACACACACACACACACACACAAACATACGCCAAAATTAGACGGTGTAAAATAATACGTGCCAAGTCATATAATGACAGCCATTGATTTTTGGTGAAAAGGTTCTTGCAACTACTGGTATCAGTACCTTATGTGAATTTCCTCAGCTGTAGCTCTGCCTCAAGGGCTTTGATTGGATGTTTTTAGCTCTCAGCGTCTTAGGGTGTTACCCGAAAACCACACACTTGTTCTAATTGTTACAATCAAATGCGGTACGTTCCTGCACAAACAGTAATCTGCCAATAACAATAAAGCTGTGCACGAAAGACGTCGAAACAAGAGTGCATAATTATTTTAACCAAAAATTCAGATTTCTACGCATAAGGTAGAACATTCGTTTAGTGTTTTGGAGAATATGTTGGCACCAACGAATGAATAACGACTCTGCACAAAAACCTTCTGTCAATAGCCATGAAGTTGAGCTGCAGGTGTGCACGTAAGACACTGAAACAAAGTGGGGGAAAAATCTTTTCACCAAAAATTCCCGTCCCTTGACATCAGGTAAAGACGGATGCGCAATCCTACGAAATCACAAATTGTGCTTGATTATGTACACATCAGTGGAGTCTAGTTTGTCACCAAACAATGACGCGAAATTTGCGTGTCTCTGCCAGTTTCTCGGGAAAGGAAAATGCGCGAATTAAATGACCTGTATGTTAGCAGCCAAATACATGCCAAAACCTTTTGCATACTAAAACCCCGCCTATTCGTTCATTGTCCACTGTTCCAAAGACTAAGAGCTAATGGACAAATTGGTCAGGGCTTGAGTGTGCATAGATCAATGGATTCTAACAGGCAAGTAATTGAGTACACGAATTCTTATTTTACCTAATAATTTCAAAAGAAAGGTTACATAGGATATCCACTGGCCCTCGCTCTCCATACATCGTACAGTTGTAGGCTTTACACTGAGTTTCTTATTTGAAGGCAGCCGTATGGTTGAACGCATTTTCCGCTTTCGAGGCCTAGAAGTGAGAAAGCAATAAGGATGAAACAACACACGCATCACGCTTCTCCCTAGCCTCTAAGCGCAGGTCACTGAACTGGTGTGTAGTCTTCTCGCCGGCAACTCGCCTCTATGAGACATTCAATGGTGGTCCTATCATTTTGTGACGTAATATTAGAGATGAATGTGTATTGTGTATGTCTGTACCTTTTAAAAGATTCTGCTCCAAGATCTACATACCTAAAAAAAAAAAAAAAAAAAAAAAAAAAAACCGCAAAAACTTTCAATTTCTTCACTTACGGCAGCTAGAAAATATGCTTTATTTAATAAGCAGTGATGAACTTGAAACGGGCATATCACACGAGTAATACTTTTTAAATGCTATTCCTACGCAGACATCACTCACTCGGCAGAAGCTCTGCTAACCGCTCAGCGGCCTTGCAAGACGGCCACCTTAATGCGCTCCATTTTCAACCACCGTGAAAGGGAAGTTTTGCGTCTTTTCACCTCGTAAGAGCCCCGTCACGTGAGACGACGGTTTCGATTTCCGCGAGGATGGCACACCTCCACATTCGTCGGCTTGCAACCCGGCCTAGTGAGGAGAGGACGAGCTATAGGAATTGTGAGTGTGGAGGGAGGGAGGGGGTGAGCGACGTTGTGGAGCCTCCAGTGAGGTCCTTCAGACGTCCGTGAAGTGTTTGCATCTCGGCTCAGCACCTCTCTGTCGTGACGTCACAGGCGAGGTAGCGGGCAGGAGGCTGCCTACCATCCAGGCGCCACTGCGGTCACTAACAGCGCCCTCGTAACTGGAATACGAATAGCGAAGATTGCCGAGGTTTCCCGCCTCCGCCGGACGATTTATAAACGAAAATAAATATACATTATACATACATAACAACACATGACATTTAAAAAATAGTAAGTTTTATATAGTCCACTGAAAAATTATTTTATGAACTTGGCCATTCTGAAACGTCTGTCCGTGTTGTTCATGACACGTGTCCTAACGTAGGTATTAGGGAGGGTAGATTTGTAGCCTACTTCTAGGGTTTTCGGCTAAAATAAAGCTCTCGTTGTTTGACAAGTGAATTAGGACACTCTTATTTAATGCTGCTCTATGAGGCCATATGAACGTGGATTATTACAGCAAAACTATGGTATAAAGCACAGAATATGTTTACTCAAAAAATGCGTTCTTTGCAAGAACACAAATTTTGCTGTGGCAAGCAAAGTTTTTGTTATAATATACAGCAATGGTAACAAAATGTTGTGTATCCATTTAAACAGTTTACTAACAATGATTTGTAAAATTAGTTATTGTTCTTTTAAGACAAGCTTTATGGTGAACAAATTATTTTCTTTGCTACATTGGAAATATAACTGTTCTCAAAGAAAACATTTTAAATTAATAATTTCACATCACTACATAGATGTGTGTGTGTGTTTGTGTTTTGTATGTGCCTTTGTGTGTGCATGTGTGTAAAATAAACACACACAAATACAGGATTTCTTTTGTGCCTGCAAAATTGTCTTAAAGAAAATGTCTCCCTATCTTTGAAGGAAACCACTTCTAGATTATCTATGTGTAGCAGTGACTGATATTCCCTTGGTGTGGGACATCTGCCTCCATCTTGGATCAGCATAAATGTGGAATAACATTTTTTTTTTCGATCCTATTAAACACAGTACGTTTTAAATATAACATTTATCATGTAATCACGCTTACGTCATAGCAGTATGAGTGCGAATTCACTGAAATATAATTTTATTAGTGTTGCTCTTATTGCGTCACATGTCCAGTTGTGAATCCAGCACTGGTTTGAAAATGTTGTTCTTACGAACTTAAGTCAGCTTTGGCTGGTTTTTTACTATTATATAAAGGCAGTGATTGGATTAATTTATCAACAAGTTGTAAGAGAATGTAGTGAAGAAATTTTAAGCAGCGCTTAACAGCCCGTGTCACTTATAAAGCTGATTATTATTATTATTATTATTATTATTTAATTTCTTCCTCATTCAAAATCCGGCAAGATTTATTTCGAAATATTTCAATGAGAACTTAGCCAATTACCTGGCCTTTCATAAAGTAAACTGTATATTAAAGTGTAGTTATAAAATAATGACGTCAATACAAAATTTTACATAGTAATTTGTCTCTCATGGTGTAACAATGACTTAATTATTTATGGTAACAATTTACTCCTATAATAAGCGCCTAATCGTAAAACGTAATGTTTCTACTGAGAGACATTGCTGGTAGTTTGTCACACCCTTCCTTTGTCATACGAAATTGAATAATTTTAACAGTAAACGTGTCAAAGCCTCCAACAGCGACATTAGCAGCTTTGGTGAGGAGTAACATGAACTCGGCATAGAGCAGATCCATAATGACGGGGCTATGATATGGGATGTCGCCTACCAACGACATCGTCCAACACGGTTGCCACATGCGATAATCCAGGTATACCCAGCCAGGAATCTAACCCGAATTGCCTTGGTGAGATGCGAGAGCTCTAGCATGGAGTGGCAATGTACAGTTGCTAATCAAAGAAGTAACTTGATGAAGTGAAGAGTCTTTGGTCAGCACTTAACATCTAGGTATTTATCGCTGGTGAGGGGCGACATTAATTGACTATGGAGCAGCGCCGGAATGAAGGGGAGGGGGAAACGGGAAATTCCCGAGAAAACCCGCCGACCATCGACATCGTCCGGCACGATTCCCACGTGCGAAAATCCGAGGACCGACCCCATCGGGAATCGAACCCGGATCACCTTGGTGGAAGTCGAGTGGTAATGCCCTTGCCAACTGCGGCTCCTAAACTAGTTTGGTCATACGCCACTGCAGCAAATAGTGTGTCAGAGGAAACCAGAGAATTCACGCAGATAAACAGACAAGTAAACAGCCAAAAGGATTTTGTTGTCAACAGTCAAACAAAGGAAAATGCTATTCCGCTATTCCACAGTCACAGGGAATTAAATCGACGCAAATGAATATACATGAACATAAAACCAACCGAAAAAAAGTTGTGGTCAGTTTGGAAACAGAAAACTCAGATAATTCCACAAAAGGATTCCAACAGCACGTGGCGTAAGAACGAAACAAGAGACAATTATAATTTCAACAACAAACAGAAAAAATCACAAGGAACGAAAAATTTTCTGTTTGTAGACGACACAAGAAAAGGGGACAAACCCAAATAACCAATTAACTGTGAGCATTAGAACAACAGAAAATAAAAATACAGACGAACACAGTGGTCTCCTTGCATCAAAACAACATGTGTTAGCACACACCACTGTACACATCCGTGTGGTGCCTCTAAGCAAACATACCCCTTCCCCTCCACAAATCCAAAAAATTATATATATATTATATATATATATATATACATATATATGTATATATATACATATATATATGCATATGTGTGTGTGCCCGCGTGTGTGTATGTGATATATATATATTTATTTATTTAATTATTTATTTAAATATTTTTATATTAATTAGTATTTATTTTTTATTTATTTATTCTCCAAAAGTAATGTCGAATTAATTACTGCTGTTGTTTCCAAATGTCCTACGCAATATGTTATTTTATTATTTTGTGTTTTTATAGTACTAACCAACGATATTATTACGCGGTATTAGTCTGAAAAAATTTTTAAATATTTCCTTTTGGTAAAATTTGTAGACAGGATGTGTCATTCTAATTCTTATAAAAACTATCCCAACAAGTAGATGACTATTTTGCTGCAAGACGTTGTTCTCTGGTACACCAATTCATGTTAAAGAATTTAACAAGAAATAAACCGTATACTTTTTATTCGAAATTCTGTGTAGGTTGTGTTCAACTTTAACTTGCACTAAGCAGATACTCCGTGGCTACTAGGAAGTATTGAGAATGTTCGTCATTCATAAAAGCGAGAGGCGACGGTGTTCCAGGTAATATGAAAGGGATTTCCGGCAGTTGTACCAACACTGTCGGCAAATTCTCGATTCCCCTTCCCGCGGGACAAACGCACGGTTCCACTCAGGGAAGTCATTTTCGCTTCGCACTGACAAGTCCTGTACTCAGAGAAAAACTTTTGTGCCGTGAAGCGTGCATGCGTTAGCATAACAAGCACGTATATGATTCGACAAAATTTACTGGCCGAGTAATACGTATAAAGTATCAAGTATAGGTCGTTCGAAATAAAGTAAGCACTAAGGATTTAACCTTTGAAATAAAAACACCAGCTATTATTGCACATAATTCAGCATCATCAATAGTTACCTTACAACTTGTATGGTTGGCAGCAACTTGCTGAATGTAGTTCCGTCTGTTTTCGTATTTAAATACAACCATACAGAAATAAACTCAGCTGAAATTGACGAATTTATATTTCATATAATTAATAAACCATTTTTAATTAAGCTATATACGTAGGTTTCTACCGACTGCACAATTTATCGTACACGCGCAAACATCAAGTGACGTGTCCAGAGAGGTTAGACATTTCCCGTCGTTAGCCGTTATGCGCGGAAATATACTAATTGGCTGAAAATAGAACTGTAGCAGGGCATGTTGAGTGCTCACTTTATCCCGAACAGCCTATACTGACTTTATTGTTCTAACTAAATAAATGTTTTAATCTATAACATATTTCCTTGTTGGAAGCTTAAACCCGCCAGTCAACCAGATATTTAGTTGATTCAACTTTCCCACGCGTGTTATGTCATGAACAAACCTGCATGTATTAAATCAATAAATACCGTATTAGAAGGATACCGGAGAACCAGGGTATCACATCCTGAATGCAGATGTTATTATTGGGAGCTCGTAGGCAATCTGCGTACCCCGAAGAATGACAAGAAATAAGCCCCTACGATGGTGAATCGCAGAAATGAGAAGGACGGGGGAAACGGGAGATCCCCGAGAAAATCCGCCAGCCAGCGACATCGTCCGGCACGTTTCCCACATGTGAAGATTCAGGGACGACCCGGATCGTCTTAGTGGGAAGCGAGTGCTCTAACCACTGCACCACCTGCGGCCCCTAAGTAGACTAGAATGTCAACTGTTGTATATTCGCTCGCCATCTCTCGCAGGCCTACTGCAATGTTGTAGCCTGCCTTAGAATTATTTTCTGGCCTGTAATTAAACGTTCCAAGATAAGAGTGACTAGCTTCGTGTAAAGCCCAATTTACACCAAAAAATAACTGTAAAAATTTTTATTACAAAATGTTAGTTACAAAAAAGGTATCAACAAATGCTAAGCAATGGTATACTATTTTATAGCAATGTTAATAGAAAATGTGCTGAAACCACAAATGTTACTACCAAAGTTGTAAGTATAATGAACGAATGTTAATAGCAATGTTGATGACAAAACAGCCTACAACATTGTTGATAACATATAACATCACACAGACGATCGCAGCTAATGAACTCACATGTTGTGTCTAGGTATATACAGGACAATTAAGTCTATTCTATCATCAAATAATAACATAATAGTCTTGTGTATCAACGCATGAGTAGGGACATGGCCGTCTTTAGTAGAAGGCCGGAGTCTTGAATGTGGCAACACTGCACCGGGGGCCTACTGCTTTTCACTTCTTGGCCACCCTAGTATATGTAACGTTTAAATATGCAGCTTTAGTGGCGTGTACATGTCTACACTGACTAGGGCAACCAATGAGCGACCGGCAGCAGGCCTCCGATGCAGCGTTGCCAAATTCAATACTCCGGCCTTCTACTAAAGGCGGCCATGGTAGGGACCAATGATTTTCGCAAAAATATTTCTGCACAGACTTGTTCTAGTACCTTACGTGCATCTCTGCAGTTTTGTTTCATTGTTAATTGTAAGCGTGTGTTTGTTGTAAGACGTTTCTCGTACTACGGTACAACTCAGAATAGTGTTACTGCTATATAACGTCTGTGATTTACAGTAAAACGATATAAGACATGTTACAGCCAATCACTGGCCATGAAGCAGAGCTGCGTGTGTATACATCAAGCACTAAAACAAACTGGTACATAAATCTTTCCACCAAAAATAACGGTCCCTACGCATTAGTAATTACGCTTATTGAGAGTACTTTAATCATTTGTGGTACCGGTACTTTGAAAAAAAAAACATTGTGTGAAAACGCTATATTTTTGTTAATATAAGACCGACTGAAAACAAGTATATGTTTTAAATTCCGGTAGCAAAAGATTGGAGAAATTCTGAAACTACACCAACAATAACTTAATTAAGTAAATTATAGAATGTGTTTTATTTAACGGTATTGAATTCTATATAACTTTATTGTAAGAAAAAGGTGATAAATTTAACGTTTGAGTCACATCCATCATCCGAGTATCACGTATAACAAGTGACGGTCGTTTCCGTTGTGAGACGAGGTTTATGACGTAACGAACTACAAGACTTACAGTATAAAACCTCTCCGTTTACCGACATTAAATTTCCGCAGAGTTAGTGTGAAGAACGCCCAGATTTCGTCCTCGCATACAATGTTTTCAACACGTTCCTTTGTCCTATCCCTTCGGCTCTTGCCGAAAACGGCAAATATAGCATAATTGTGGCTAACAATACTATTGCAATATCGTGCTTTGTACAAGTGCGTACTGTTTCAACTTTAATTTTTTTTTTGCATGGTCAGGCACGTTGGTGGAAAAAATAAATATACCGTCACCTGGGGTTACTTGATACACCTGGTGTAACTTGAGCCAATTATGTAGTTGTTATTATTTCATGAATTGCTGGCTAGAATGGAAAATTGTGCTGACAATTGAAACTATCCTTGTTGGTAATGTGTCACACATATTTGTTTTCTCTCGTACGACTGACTTGTATGGAGCAAAAAAATTCAAAACTGTTCAAGTTACCCAAAAGGGGACTTCTGTAATATGTGTTTTGATAGCTTCCACAAAATAACTAGACGTGGTAAATAAACTGATATCGCTGTAGATTGGTTTTGTTTATACAGCAAATTATGTGAAAAATAGTGATTAAATAAACGCCTTGGTGAAATGCGTGAGAAGCGTGCTTACTTGCGCTTGCAGTTTTTGAATAGTTGTCGTTTAGAACACATTTCATTGTTACCGTTAGGGTTTGAATTGTCACGTGTGACAAGAAAGAATCTTCCACTGTGACGTATTTTTATTTAAACTGATAATGCTGACTTACTATAAACGTCATTAATTAACTGCCGGCCTCCGTATTGTAGTCGATTAGGCACCGGTGCAAAAGGTCCTGTGTTCAAATCCCGGCTCGAACATGGATGTTGTTTTCTCTTCACCTCACTACACCGCCATCAGCTTTTAAGGGTGTTCAGGTGGTGAAAATGCTTATTTTTATATTTGTACGAAATAGTGTTAGTTGTACAGCTGTTACTTGGCAGTACATTTTCCTCTTACAAAAAAAAATGTGTAGCCAGTTTTCCGATAAAGGCATTTCAAAGTAACATTTGCATATTTTTACCTTATAATAACTGGGAAACCAATAAGCATCATGAAATAAAATAATTCACGTTATAACTAAATGTCCCGAGCTACAGCTTCAAGCATGTAGTAACCCATTTCAAGAAATTGTTGTAATTAAAATAAATTCTGAAATATACTAATTATTTTGTTACTTTTAGCAATTTTTTTAATGCAAAAATATCTTATAATGGGTTTTTATGTGCTTCAAGCCGTAGGCCGTGACATGTAGATTGATGTGATTTTTTTATTATTATTATTTGATTAGGTTTACTGGTTTGCAAGTTTTGTATTAAGTAAAGGTATGTTAATTTTGACTTTGAAATGCCACTATGGGATAATTGGCAGAGCTAAATTTTTTTCGTAAGAGGAAAATATACACTCAATTAATGTCTATGATACTAACGTTATTTTATACAAATATAAAATTAAGATTTTTCTCAACTTGAATGCCTTTAAGACCTTGTCGTTAAAGGGCCATCTTACATCATCAATGTTAGTCAGTCGTCTCGGCAAAGGAACAAAGCGGAACAATCAACACCAGAAGTCTCCAGTAGAAAAAATAGCGTCTGCCGTGCCTAAGGAAGAAGTGACTTTGTTGTCAGCAATGGATATCGGTTAACATAGCAATTTTTGGGAAACTATATCTGAACTAACTTGTTTCAATACTGTTACAAGTTTAGCAGAAAATTTACATGTGGGTAATTCTCTGAGCTCTATGGGATAGAGGTCTTATAATTAGAAATAAAATAGTTAAATAAAGTTATTGATTTACTAGCCTACAAAACTTCAAAAATATACAAAACACCAGTCAATTATAACTTTCACAACACCCTTAATCATGTGCACAATTACTACTGTGCCACACAACGTTAATTAACTTTGACAATTAAAGCACAAAAATATTTACCATTAATCAAAGACTACAAATCACAGTACAAGTTCATTCATATATCCAATCAACAATCTTTCAAATAGTGATGATTTACAACACTTATCAGTCCGAAGTGTTGATGACACACCATGTGCTGCGCAGCACCCCGAGTGCACCACTGTCTTCAGTCTTGAGGTCTTCGGTTCGACTCCCGTCACGCACCCCCTTGTCCGTCGACCCGCAGCAGCAATCATCTTGTTCTCTCCAATACTGCTCCGAAGATGTGCCTGCCGCCTCACAGTAGACTCTGACGTCACCAAGATGTCTTCACCAGTCTCTCTCCACAGCCAAAGCACCTTCTAGCACAACCAATAGCGAACTCTTTCGGGCTTATATACTCAAACTCCGGGGATTCGCCAAACTACAGGGGTCTAAAAATAGACATTACATCATGCTTGCGACGTGACTTGAGCCTCGTAGGCCGGTCTCGTAGGGTTAAGGCGCAGTTAAATAGGTCTCTATGGCGTAGTTCGGCGTGACTTACACCACGTAGCCATCCGGCTTGTGAATCTTGGGCTAGTCCAGAAGGTGTTTCGACACACCTTCCAACCACCCGGTCCTCAGAAACACAGCATGCAACAATACTTTACGTGCAAATCTGCATCTATGCGACGCACTGAAACAAGAAGGGTAAACATTCTTACCACCAAAAATCAGTGGCTTTAGATATGTTTTTCTATGCCGATGCATCAGTTGGTGGTGGGACAAAAGAAGGAAAAAGAGTGATGCCATGCGTAGAGACACTGGGAAATCGCGGGAATACTGGACTGTTTGCTAGGCTCCAACGTAGTGTATGTAACACTGAATGTTTTGTATCTATATTGGTAGGGACACTTGATTTTCGCGAAAAGAATTTTGTCTCACTTTGTTTCAGTGACTTACGTGCACATCTGCAGTTCTACTTCACGATCAGTGATTGGACGTCTTAGCTGTGACGTGTCTCGGGGTTTTACTGACAAATAACAGACTTCTGAAGTAGTAGTAACGTTACTGTGATTGACGAACTCAAATGAGAGACATCGCTTCACAAAGACACGCCGCCAATAACCATGAAGTAGAACTGCAGATGTGC
>PNEQ01111852.1:0-28748 GCA_003012365.1 Medauroidea extradentata
GGCTCACACTGAAGAAGAGGTGGCCTACTTGGGAGGGTGTTGGAATGTTGCTCACACTAAAGAAGAAATGCACTACTTGTGAGGATGCTGGAATGTTGCTCACTCTGAAGAAGAGGTGGACAAAATTGGTGGGTGTTGGAATGTGGCCCACACTGAAGAAGAGGTGGACTACTTGGGAGGGTGTTGGAATGTTGCTCACACTAAAGAAGAAATGCACTACTTGTGAGGATGCTGGAATGTTGCTCACTCTGAAGAAGAGATGGACAAAATTGGTGGGTGTTGGAATGTGGCCCACACTGAAGAACAGGTGGACTACTTGGGAGGGTGTTGTAATGTTTCTCACACTAAAGAAGAGATGGACTACTTGGGAGGGTGCTGGCAGGTGGCTCTCACTGAAGAATAGATGGACTACTTGGATGGTGTTGGAATGTGACACACACTGTAGAGGAGATGGACTACTTGGGAGGCTGCTGGAATGGGGCTCACACTGAAGAAGAGGTGGCCTACTTGGGAGGGTGTTGGAATGTTGCTCACACTAAAGAAGAAATGCACTACTTGTGAGGATGCTGGAATGTTGCTCACTCTGAAGAAGAGATGGACAAAATTGGTGGGTGTTGGAATGTGGCTCACACTGAAGAACAGGTGGACTACTTGGGAGGGTGTTGTAATGTTTCTCACACTAAAGAAGAGATGGACTACTTGGGAGGGTGCTGGCAGGTGGCTCTCACTGAAGAATAGATGGACTACTTGGATGGTGTTGGAATGTGACTCACACTGTAGAGGAGATGGACTACTTGGGAGGCTGCTGGAATGGGGCTCACACTGAAGAAGAGGTGGCCTACTTGGGAGGGTGCTGGAATGTGGCTCACACTGAAGAAGAGTTGAACTACTTGGGAGTATGCTGGAATGTAGCTTACACTGAAAATGAAATGCTAAAAGGAAATTAACATAGAAACTGCTATGGAATAAGGCATCGTTTCAGGGTGGCTATTAGCTGCAAACATTTCTGTTTTGCGACTAGCATATTGGTACTGATCTCTGTTGTGGCTTCCACATGCAACACCTTTAAATTTAATATTTCTTCAGAAATTGTTTTAAATGATAGAATAAGATTATCAAGATTTCAATTGGAAACCAATACTAAAATTTAAGTGTCCGGCTTCTGAATAATTTATAATATTGTATTCACTTTGTATCATATTTTAAGATTTTTTTTTGTATTTTTATCGGACTTATAAAAGTGACCAAACCGACGTTATAAGTTACACTGTTGGAATTAATGCTTATATGAGCACACAACTTCAAGAGCATAGGTTAGATTATAGAGATAGCTAAATTTTCTCCTTGAATCGATTACTCACAATCGTATCGCATCGAAGTTTTAGTTCAATAACAATTATAACTGGGCACTCTGAATGGATGTATCGAATCCATTCGATTACCATATCAAAAACATGGTAGGACTTTTTATGCTCTATGAATTTAAGTACTATACTGTATGTTATTTTGGGACATTTCTGTAAAATAGAAGGAAACTGACAGGTTATTTTGAAAAATAATTTCATTTCTAATCCCTTAATGTGACGTCAAATAATGTGACGTCAAATAATGAAAGGCAGTTTTAAGTGAACCAAATATGTTGAACCCATATTTCCAATTTATTTATTTTATCTGTCATATCGCACCCCCAATGCAATACCAACACAACACAAAATATGTCATTTTGAGATAACTGCAATTATAATACATACATACTTTCCGATTTTTGGATGATTACAGTGTAATACAAACGTAACACAAAATATGTTGGTATTGTACTGAAAAATTGTTTATCCTCATGCTGCATAAATAGTAGAAGTGTTGGTCTTGGCACTATTCATTTCTGTTACTCGACAAAGGAGCTAAAAGAACTATTTGTTTAATTTTTGTAATGCTTTCCTTGGTTATGTTAGTATTGCATTAGGTAGAGAAAACAATGCTATGTTTCACTACAAACATAACTCAAAAATGTTCCTTTTAAATAATGTGGGTATTGGGGGTGCGATGTATTGAGAAATGCGCGGTAATTATACAGAATGTTGCAAAATTGCAAGTTAAAATTTTGGAGGAACAGCCCTCACATATAGCGGAGGAAAAAGTATTAAATAAACATAGGTCCGAAAATACACAATTTATGCACTACAGTTCACACTACATTATGTATAGTGGAAAGTGCGTGTGCTTTCGTACATTATAAGTATATTTTATATGATGTGTGATTTTTTAATCAAATGGCAGAATAAAACGACGTAAAAATGTAATTTTTGATTTAAATATTACCTAGGAAATTTTTATAATTTATTTATTTTGCAGTAAAAATTTCAAAATTATGCTACAGTACCTATAGAATCCCCACATTACAACGAATGCTAAAGGCGCCAGTAGGCCTACACAATGAATATGTTTCATAGTAACATATTAACGTGTTTGGATTGTAATTGCATTTTACGTTTTATGTTTCATTCCAAGTAAAATTGTCGAACATTAAACACCGATTGAAGGCAAACTAGTTTTCCGAATCCAGAGAAACGTACACGGAATTAATATGAATTTAAGAAATACTTAAGCCAGCATATAGCATTGGGTGTGAGAGTTGCTCCTCAAAAATTGTGCAACAACCTGCACGAAACTATGTAACCATATGACGACGGCTTTCATAATACTGCGCCTTTAATACCGCTATTAGCTTACCCGAAAGTATTCATTGCAGGGTGTGTAATTTACTTAGTTAGGCCTTACTTCAAGCTATGGTACGAGCACAGCATATTAAATTAGTTTCAGAAAAAATTTAACAAACCGACGAGTGAGCATAGGCGTTTTAACTTATTCAAGCAACTGAAACAACATTACCTTATTTGATAGATGAAGGTTTCAGCTAATGTTGGTGATCTTTGAAAGAATTGTGCAATGGGAGTGCATGACTGGATTCAGTTTCTTGGACATACTCCATAGCAATATAGATAATTGTCAAAGAAAACTACATATAACAGGAAAACATAAATAAGCAGAGTATGCTTTGATCAACAGTATACATTTACAACATAAAATTTCATAATTGGAACCGGGTCAAATAAAACCAAGGCCTAATAGGTAAGAAAATAAAAATAATAAAAAACCCCAGACCCTAGCAAGGCACATTATGTTTCGTCTCATTTTTATGTCGTCTTTTATAGTTTCATAAATTTTATCTCTTTGTCCTTTTGCCAAATATGTGTTGTCTGCCTCGTGGAGTCTTACTTTTTCTTTCTTATTTTCCTTTCTTATTTTTCATATTTGATTGTCCTTATTTTATTTGACCCGAGCCAATTTATGGAATTTTATGATGTGTATGTATCCTGTTAACTAAAACATACTCTGCTTATTTATCTTTTCCTATTCGCTTTAGTTCTCCTTGACAGACATCTGCATCGCAGTAGAGTAAATCAATAAAACTACATTCAGTAATTTTCTGTTGGTGTATTAAAAATAATTTTGTGGACATATTACTGGATTTTCACAGGTTTATTTCTGGTGACATTAAATTTGTCACTATCCGTCTTGGTTGCAAGCTAGATAAATGATTTAGCACTGACAAAAACCTCTCCACTCATATTAGCAGAACATGTCAATTTTTACTTTGACGCACCATTATGAGAAAACTATGCGAGTTAAAATTGTTTCGTATGAGGAAACTGTACTCACAAGTATTGTATACAAAACTAACACTATTTTATATAAATATTCATATAAATAATTTTATCGCTCTTGAACACCCTTATGGTCGCAATAGTTTCAGAAAACTTGTGCCCTAAAGTTTTTACCAGTATCCTTGTCGTGCCAGAAAGATTGTGTAAATTATTAGCATTTCTCGGACATGAGAGTATTGTGGGTAAATGCAAAGCTGTTACTGAAAATATTTGTGTGGGATGTCAGTACAATACTAATATATTTTTTATCCTTTTGAAAGTTGTATTTATATTTATTACTTCATCAATAATAGTCGTGGCGAAGTGAGGAGTATTGGTTACCTCAGAACATAGTTTGGGTTGCTAATAGCAACAAGGGATGAATTTTGTCATGAAAATCATATCAAAGCTAATAAAATTGTTTACAAATATCAGTTACACAGTTCAAGAATGCTCAGAATTTCAGTGACATAGGTATATTACGTGAACTGATAGTGTTCCATCACATTCAAGTTAAAAATGTAAAATACTAATTAATATACAAACATAATTCATATTTTTGTTATATTATTTTGACACATGACAACAAAATTTAATCTTGTGTTGCACAGTATTAATTTAATATTTTTGACGAGAGTAAAGTGAAAGAGAGAAGATGGATAAATGCTAGGTAAGGTAGTAGAGGTCAACTAACGGTGTTTCCTTGCTCTTGTGACCTATACTTGCCTCTCGTGCAACTGACCTTTCTCTCCCGTACAGAAGTTTATGATGTCCGCGCCGTGTTACCTACTCGCCAAACTTCGCCCATATTCACGATGCGGGGCCACGCTCGCCACATTTCTCCTTCCCTTCACCTTCCTCACGTTTCTCTTCCTTCCCAACTCCAGCAACTTTGCGGAAACGGAAACAGTGCTGGAAGAACACGAGCGGAAGCCGCCTTCTCTCAGACGAAAACACGAGGTTCGCGACTAAATGACTTGCAGTCCCGGAATGTTGAAGGTCTCGTCGGCCGCGAGGTCGACGTAAACTGAACCAAACGCAAAGATAATGAGGGTGCTGAGGGGAAGCGGCCATGACCTGTGTTATGGGGGAAACAACCGCCACCATTTTGGCCTAATTTAATGTGACATTAGTTTCCGATTTACTTAATCTGCATTTAGACTTGACAGGGCGTAGTGGTTAGTTGATGCATTATTTTTACCACATATTTTCATTAATTTGGCTCGTAAACAGCTAATACAACATGTTCACGAAAGTTTGTAACAAACATTGCGAGTTCATTCCTAGTAAAATAAATAAATAAGATAACGTTGTAACCTTCTTCGGTAATTTATATAAATTTGACATACGTTCCATATATTATTGTATGTGATAACTAATACTAAATAATAACACCGGAAATTCATTCTTATTTGGATACTTTAGAAACTCTGAACTCAGGCTGTCAGTCGCACGAGATATTCTAGGTGCTTGTTAGTTATGAAACTTGCGCTTGGTTTCCTCTATGAAACAACCGCACACCGCCGCGTCACCATGAAACGGCGACCCGCGAGCGTTCACCCTTAGTGAAGAGAAACAAGTGAGTGAAGAGATTTTGGTCAGCGCTTAACATCGAGGACTTTAGCGCTGGTGAGGGGTGATATGATGTGAGTATGACAGGGCGGGGGAAACGGGAGATCCCCGAGAAAACCCGCCGACTAACGGCATCGTCCGACACGATTCCCACATGCGAAAATCCGAGGACCGACCCCGCCGGAAATCGAACCCGGATCGCCTTGGTGGGAGGCGAATGGTCTGACCATTCAGCCACCGCGGTCCCTAAAGAGAAACGAGTCTTGCTATATAGACGCGCCCGAAATTCGCGGCCACCCTTGCCTGCGATCGCGATAACCGTGGATACGTCAACACCCTGGTGATGACCACGAAGAAAGCAATTCTTAGTTAAATGCTCGCTCTCCCACAAACGTCCGCGGCTCAGGGGCCCGTCCACCTCTCGTGACGGTCACATCAAGAGTCCCAATAAATCCGCGGACTCTCGCGGCGAAGTCGAACACAACCACACCTCGTTGTGTACATGACGAGAGTCCCCCTCAATCTCCCTAACCGACGCTCTCGCGGTGCTCTCTCTGTCTATTAAAAAAAACGCCCCTTTTACAATCACAACCAATCGCAGTCTCTCTGAGCAACTGACAAAACTAAACCCTGCCTTTCCTCCGTATCGGTTTAATATTTACTTTCAAAATTACCACAGGTTCACATTAACATATACTCGAACTTATATACGAAATTTGAGACCTTTACGATGACTAAAAATTAAGTTAATATTAAATTTCGCTGCAGGGGGTAGGTGAAGCCACGCCTCTGTACTGACCTACTTTCAGCCTCAGAGTTCTGTTTGCCACACCAATTCAAGGTCTCGGGCCAGCTATCATCTCATGTTTACAGCTTTCTGTCTTCCCCGCTGCGTTAGGAGTTAACTGGCCGTGACACAATTCACCCTGCACCTCTCACCGGTATGCGAAACAAATTTTAGTGTAAGCGACACGAAACAAATTATTGCGGTTGATTACGATTAAACCCACCATTTTGAATACAATGAAATTTCAGCGGGCTATCTACGACTATTCTAACACTATTTGCTGTAATTACATTGAACATTATATTTAGTCACTATTTAAAGGCTATCAGGCCCATTTCAGTGTCGTATAACGCAACTTTTTGGCTGGCGCAAATCGTCGGGAGAAAAGGAGAGATTCACGATTGAAAATTGTCACTGAAAATCAAAATTTTCTGAAATAAACAAGAGAAAGGAGAAATAAAGTATCATTTTCCGTGTGCATTTAACAATAACAAGCTCTTCAATTTGTGAAAAATGGTTTCGAAAATCTTTCACCTTCGGTAAATAATGAGGCTGTCTTCCTATGTATCGCTTGTTGTCTATCTGTAAGACTCCACATTTTTATGTCAACTATCTTGAAAACGGTTCACTTGATAGTGCTGGGACAAGACGGCTATTTGCGTTAATTGAAGCCTTCTCCAAAAAATGTGATGGTAAAAACTTCTGATGCAAAAAAATATATGGCTTGACCAACCTGATTGTCTACTGAAGTTAAAAGGTATTCGAAACAACTTTTTCGCAGATTGCAGATCTCATTGTTACTAAACCAAACCCGAAAATTCATTATTTATTCCTCCTTACTTTTATAATTTTTACAAATGTTGGTTTTCAATGTCAGTTTCCCATCGTGAATTTCTGTCTTAAGATTTGCGCTAGCCAAAAACTTGCGTTATACGAGTTCACATCATTTTACAAGGAATCTCCTCGCAAAGTTTGTTACATACTTTCATTAACATCCTGTATAAATGAATCAAGGGTGGCGGCGAGTGTTCAACCTTAAGAGTGATAACAGAAAACAGAAATGAATGGAGAAATCATAACGGTCGAGCCAGGACTAGAACTCGGGTTTCCCGAATAGGAGTTAACTGAGTTACCACTGGGCAGTCTATGTGATATTTTATTAAGTTGTTACACATGTGAATATAAGTGAATAGCAGACGCACGACAATGTTAGCTACGTTTTAAAGCAAAGTTATGACGTTTTTATTAATAGTTTTTGTTTAACTTGTGGCCATATAATGCATATTGCATACGGTACACTATTATGGGAAGCAGAGACATTGAAGGAGCTTAGGTGCTCGTGAGGGAATTTAAAAAAATACCGTAAAATATTTTTAGGTATTTATGTACAAAGCTTATTTAGTATTCTTATTTTTTCAACATCATTTGTATGGCGTAGTCGATCCAAGCATCAAACATTAGCTCATTTTCAAAACATAACTGTAACTAACCGTTAATTAAAAGCGGTATTATTTTTATATTTATGTACCTACTGTTTTCGTCTAAAATATTTGAAAGATTTAGCTTCAAAATTAAGATGCATACGTATGTAGACCGTTCGGCTTTACAACACTTTTGTCTAATTTTTTATTTGAAAATTAATTTAAATTATTTTCTGTTATTGGCAAATATGAACACGACGCTATTAAATATAGGGGTTTTACGAATATGTGAGACAATATATTTCATCTGCTTTAAATATCCATAACATGCAGAATTGTTTTAACCCTTCTGCATGTAGAATGTGTTTTCAGTAGCACGCATGCATGTATGTACTAGCAGTCCTTCCGCGGCTTTGTTCGCGTGTGTTACTCATAACAGATAATATTTACTTTAATTGAAAGACCTCTTTGTACACCAGCTTAGTAGTTCAGACATTAGTGTAAGAATGACCAAGCTAACTATGCAGCAGGATAAGTAGATATAGCTGTCCACGCGAAAAGCAGTCTTAATTAAGTCTGTCCCTGCCACTAACAGCGACTTCTCCTGGGTCTTATTTATAGTCACAGGAAAATTTACTAGTGGTAGTTACAGACTCTTATGAGAAACCGTCACCTAGCGCACGGAAGGTGTTGTAGTATGTTACGCGTATTAATTTTTACGTGGAACCGCTTAACTTCTTCATATTACGTTTATCTATGAAAAGAACTTACACTTTAAACTATGTTTCTATTATTTTTAACATTCAGCGTGCTTGTTAGAAACATGATTTTTGGCCTCTCAAAAAATGACTTTTTTTAGACTGCTTTAACTCTGGAAATACCATCTGAATTCGTGAATTGCAAAGCGAGATAAATGCGTTAGCAATTACGTCATAATATCCAATAACAAAATGGTAGGATCATCGCTTAAAATCCCATATGTAACTTTGTACGCCAGTTTGACACCCAGTGAATTGAGGCGGTGGACTTCCCGTCCAGCGTGGTAGGTACTTCTGCTCGTATCGGTCCGCTGTTCCCACACGTCAAACGTGGACATTTGAAACCGGCGAAGACTCCTTTTAAAAGTAAGAATGTAATCGAATGAAATACGTAGTTCACGTGCTATGAAGACTGATTTCCCCCCAGTACTATCGATGGTGACGGTGCCCTCAAATACATATTTGTTTTTCAAAACCTTCACTTGAAGTTCAGTGACATTAGGGAGTTTTGGTACTACAACCTTGAGGTTAGGGAGATTATATATTTGGGCTATTGCTATTAAGGAACTTAAATGGATAATGGACTACATAATCCATTTTTGCCCCCCCCCCTTTTAATGACTTCAACCAAATTGCACTAATTTCATCTGTCTTGCAATATTTTAATGTCAGAATTGAACATTTGCACAGCGGAATTCAAGTTAAAAATCTCCCGAATTATAGACCGAAGTTACAAACAACTGCACCACGTAACGTTGCAATAATTCATGGGAACGTATTTAAAAAAATAAAATATTTATTTCCTAGGCACATGGAGGTTTTACAACATATATTGATAGAAATGCAGAACGAAAATGCCTTTATAATTTATTTCTTGCTGGTCGTCCTTCCTTTTCTGATCGTCTGGCTTGAAAGTTTACGAATTACGTTTTCTTCTTATAATTAATTAATCTAATGAAGTAAAGAAAGACTTGCTTTTTTTTTAAGTAGGCCTACATACGCAGGCATCATTTTGACGCAAACAACACCTCAATATCTCTACCGGTTAGATAGGTATCACGGACTGATAAAAAAACAAATATTTCGCATTTTTACCCCTTTTAGGTATCGAGTTTCGAAAAATCTTAATTTTACGTGTAAGACATTTGTATAAGTATCCAATTGAAGTGAACATCACGAGGAGAGCCCTTTCAGTCGAAGCAAAATATAAAATTCATTAAAAAAACACATTTCGGCCCTGTACAGGACTCAGTGTTCGAATTTTGAAAAAAAAAAAAAAAAAAAAAAAAATTCTTAAATAGATATCAAGGATTTATCTCAAACACATTCCGGGTATTTACACCTCGTAAGACACTGAATTTAGAAAAACAGTTGAATTTCATTTTAGACTACTTTAATGGCGTCTCTTGGACGCGAAAAAACACGACAGTGCCCTACTGGTTTCGAGATATAACGGCGAATAATTAAAAACACGTTTCACATCCTTAGGTGACGAATTGCGATAATTCGTAAAATTACTTTTCAGGTATTTGAGTAAGCATCAATCTTAAACCAAAATCACATCAATATATAAAAGATCAATGGGGTTTATATATATTTTCCCCTTTGTATACCTTTTTGGGGTCGAATTCGGAAAATATCCTTAAATGGAATTTTTGAATATTTACATCAGCATCATTTTATAACAAAGAGCTTTTCCATGTATGGCTGGTTCGATAGATATGGAGGCATAACCGACACTACATTTCACGTATTTTCACGCCCATAATTATCGAATTTCGAAACATCTTGAAGTCCTGCCATAGCTATTTGTATACGTATCCAATTTAAGTAAAAATCACGACGATTGCCAATTGTGTTCCAGCTTTATAGACAATTCACGAAAAAAAAAAAAATCACCCTTTTTGCTCCTAGTGGTTCGAATTCCTAAAACTGCTTTATGTGTATTTACGTAAGCATAATTTTGAAGTGAAAAACAACTGCTTTCCCGAAGGATCCAATAGATACCGATAACTACTCGGAAACACATTTAAGATTTTTTCACCCTTTTAAAAATTTAATTCTGAAAAATATTGTAACTGTCTACTATGCATTTTTATGGGTGTTCCACTGAAGTAAAAATCTCGATGATAGACCATCGTGTTCGAACTTTATCGAAGATTCTTCGAAAATACATTTAATCCCTTCTCACCCCCTTATGGGTCGAATTTCGAAAAATACCTTCCTGTTCGCTTACGACCTGAGGGGAAACCACACAAAAATTTTGACGATTATAGGTTCAACGGTTTGGGCTGCAGTTTGATATGTCAGTCGCTCATTCTGTCTCATTCAGTCAGTTTGTGTTATTTCTTATATATATATATATATATATATATATATATATATATATATATATATATATATATATATATATATATATATATATATATATATATATATATATATATATATATATATATGTATGTATGTACGTACAAACGTACGTATGTGTGTGTTATGACGACGCACCCGTTAAAGTGACCATCGGCAAGCTACAGAGCTAATTCTGGAGCCCTGATTAAGTGGTGAGTATGTTGCCACCAGGAGAGTTATAGTCATCTCCGGACTAGCTCGATGGAGAGACCGAAGACGTGAGGGTATAGCTACGCCTTTCTTGCCTTTGGTTCCTATACCTTGGCAAGGCTTAACTTCGGAGGGGAGTGGGGCCGCGAACGATAATAGTTCGACGGGTTTCGTGAAATGAACGAAATCAACTAGTTGACGCGGCGGGCGGCCCACTCTTCTTCACAAATAACTTAAATACAGTCTCGAAGTCTCGGGCGTCATACAGCTACTCAATCCCACAGTGTACTGTACTACGAACTACAGACTATACATCAAGAGGGCATAACCCAACGTGCAACTAATTGTCAAATTCTAATTAAATCCAAATGCTGTTTATTACAACTATTTAAATCTCCAACTACAACTCAGAAAATACAAATAATTTTACGCAAAGGCCGTTGAGCAATGGTTGTCTCTTAACACCAACAGAATTGTGAGAAATCTCCAAGTATCCTCTTTGTTTTGCGAAACCTATCTTCGAGCTGCTACATTTGAAACTGTGACTAATGGGTTCAGAGCTACTGGAATTCATCCATTTAACCCTGATATTTTTCAAGAGCACCATTATGTTGCTAGAGTGCTGGAGGTTGTGGAGGAATCTGGCGATGGTGAAACTACCACTGGAATTGCACTTACTGGTCCACCCCAAGTGATCAGACCAAGAGACATCGGAGGAGTTCCAATCATCCAAGCTTCCACATCTTCCAGAGCTGGCACATATTTCTTGGTTACATGATCTTCCCACATAGCACTGGAAGCCACCATGAAGAATCGTAAGAGACTTGAAGAGTATAATACTAAAGGACCAGCACAACAAACCAAAAAACAGCTAAACATACGATCTACGTGCCTGCCAGTGCCAGGATCATCTTCTGTAAAACCGTGCAGGAAACAAACAAGGCGATGTGATGTGAGGTCCAGTGACACAGAGGACGAAACATTCATTCCTCTTGTACCGACCGATGATGATGACAGTTCCGATGAAGACGATGTGTCATGCCCTATATGTGGGAAAAACTTTTCGTAGGACAAGCGAGAAGAAAAATGGGTTCAGTGTGCAAAGTACTTCGAATGGTGTCATGAAATGTGTTCATACTCCCCAGCGAAAAATGATTTGTATGCGATTTCTGTTTTGATATATAATTTTACATGACTTTTGTTTACAACCCCAACAGTTGATCCTTGACAATGTGCAAATCGGTACATTTATATTTGATTATGAAAAACTGTTATTATTTGATTAGATTTTGTACTGTTAATGCGTTGATATAAATATTTTTGGTTCTGGAAGTAATAAATGCCATTTTCCATAGTTAGCAACTGCAAATAACACTTAAATTGAATATGGAATAAGGGGGACGGAATTATGGCACCACTTTTTAAATCTCTACTAACACATTATTATGATGTTTGTTTTCTCTGTGTCACAAAAGCTTCGTTCTTTGCAGTTACAACATGACCATCAATTGCCATTAAGTAAGGTAGTTTACAGAATTTTTTAAATATTTTATCTCTCCCCATGGTCACAATTACAAAATTGTATTTTTCAGCCGAAATATGTGCATATATAAAGATTGTCCTACAATCCCGGTTTCATAGAGTAAAAAGAAATTGGTGAAATATGGAATGGTTTAATAGTGATGTAGTGTATTGGCGTAAGACAATAGCACAATTCCATGTGTCATTACGACAGAAAATGTTCAAATTGATGGCCGCGATGTGTTTTTGCACATGCGTATGCGATGGTTCAAATTGCTGTGTACACGATGTAACATCGCCGGTGGAATGAAACGCGAACATTAAAGCAAATAAATCAGTAAGACAAATTTGACATGTTGTCAGTGTTTTTCATTCAAACGAGTCTATCTCGACAACCGTCATATTTCGACCCCATGTTCATATGAACTTTTTTATCACAATAACCAGTACTATCACATTCTAGAATATTGCCCTTTCCTTCCGACTCATCCCGTATACATGCACAGGTACATACGCGCGCATGACAGGCAAAGGAAATTAGTAAGTAACCTTTTTATTGTGCTAATGGCGATATATGTGCGGTTTGTTTATATAAAGAGTAAATATTGTAGGGTAAAGCAAAATTGCAGGAGACATTCCTTGAAAGGATGAGACAGAAAAATTGTGTTTAATGCACAGTAAGACATATGAACATATTACTTCTCGCTTTTCAAAAATCTTTTCTGTCCTTTGTATTTCGTGGAAAATGTACTGCAATCAACCAAACACGGCGTTCCGCATTGGTTCATGAAAAGTGATTAGTACTATACACGTCTTCGTCAGCTGGCCAAGCATTGTAATATCATAAAATGGCGTTAAATGGAGTTATGTTCTTCACTTAATAAGAAAATATTGATAATTTCTCGATTTTTTAACTAGAAATATAAATTTAGTTTTAAAATATGGTAATCCTATTATAGAAACTATTTTAACTAACGTTTTGAATTTCTGCTTTCATAGTATGATGATGCCACGGAAAATATATTTTTTATGAAAAAACTATTTTTGATAACATTTTTTTCAGTTTGGAACGTGACTAGTCAATTTTTGTAACATGTTTATTTACTTTTTCTTTGTATCGTTACAACAGGAAATGAAACTTATAATTTTTTACATCATAAAAACTAATAAAACCTTTGAAGAATCGAATATTGATGTCTCATAAGAGGAAAGATTAAAAAAATTGTTTGTGCACAAGCTGCGGGAAGAGCGTGGTTCTTTCCACAGAGTGTGAAATAAATATGACTTGGTCCTCCCTCGTGAAAATGGCAGAGAGAGAGAGAGAGAGAGAGAGAGAGAGAGAGTGTGAGTGAGAGAGTTGGGATGATAGAGAGAGAGAAAGAGAGAGAGAGAGAAGGTGATAGAGAGACATGGGTAGAATCTTCTTCCACATGGTACAGTGTATGGAAGCAGAGCGACAAAATTAGCAGTCAAAGAACGCTGTAAACAATTGAGAGGCAGTGAAAGCGAATATTGATTCAGGATAGAGTGAGTACATTTTAAGTCAAAGGAGTGGAACAAGGGGCGTGATCCCATTCTGTATGCAAGTGACCGAGTACTCACTTGTAACATTCGATAGATTCTGGACTTGCTAGTGGTCGCATAGTATCATTTATATTTGCAAAACAATTTTCAGCTTTAGAACCTGGGCCTCAGCATAATATTAATTTTTTTAGTACCGAAACTGTTTATTTTTTCCCGATTAGTTCCCCTTCTTACGTTGAAATGTTTAAAAAATTGTTTAGTAGGGTAAAGAAAAACACATTCAAATTTTTACGAGGTAAATTTAATATATTTGTATTGTTCTATATAAGATAATATATATTTATATATTTCAATTTTGCGAATACTTTAACAGTAGCAAATTTCAGCTGTTTTTCACCACATCAAACAATGAGAGCTCCCATCAGAACTAGAGTACCTTATGTTCATTTCTGCCGTTTTGTGTGTGTGTGTGTGTGTATATATATATATATATATATATATATATATATATATATATATATATATATATATATATATATATATACACACACACACACACACACATCCACACAACACATAAGAGTAATAGCGGTAAAATCTTCCAGACACATTTCCATACATTAGAAGAACATAGAGAACAATTGCATGTACAGTCCTTTTATTTAGTTTTATGTAAGACATGCTGCATGACTCAAGGCATATTTTTGCAGGACGAAGCTTACAGAGAGTAGCAGACAGTCTAGGACCAGCGTACATTATGAAGAAAACCAACACCATTACAACGATTATGACAAGAAAATATCGCAAAAGAGTCTCGTGCATTTGCAGCCGAGCAGTAACGAACTGCCACCTAGGATCATCTCCACAGAAGGTTATATTTCAACTCTCCCACCAGAAGAATACTTGTGTTTGTCCTGCTGTGACTTAATCTGCCTTCATCACTCCACTGTGAACATAGTGTTACAAGATGGGCAAGGTATGCTGACGGATGGAGGATTTATAAAAAATATAAGAAAATAAGTAAATTCAAACCTAGTTTCTTACAACTATCTACATCAAAATGTCTGAATGTCACCATTGACCAATCACTATTAAATAAATATCTCTATAAACGTCACCAGTATGTTACAAGTTGATAGTAAAAAAATTACTATACAAAATTACAAAATTACTATACGAGTTCTTTGTTCATAGAATGTCTCTCTGACCACTCAAAAATGGTGGACACGATGTCCTAGTCAGGAGCACCCTGATGGTCCTCTTGAAGTCCAAGAATACCCTCGTCGACACTACTTCTCGCAGCAAACAATATTGCCGAACACTCTTGAGTACTGCTCGCAACTCGTCACTATCGCCACGACTGAGTCGCACACAGCACAAGATGCCTTTTGGATAAAGCTCTTCCAGTCGCTGACACAGCTCAATTTTATACTTTCAATCAAGAGTCCGGAAATCTCGCCACAACTTTTTGTCTCGGAGCTCCGAGAAACACGTCGCATCAGGGTCACAGCACCATCCGGGAGCAAAGAGTATTTACAAGAAAACTCTAGGCAGTGATATCTACTGTTATCTGAGTTTTTTTTACGAAGCTCGAGGTAGACGTGCATATGGCTGCCATAGCGCGTCACAAAAGGTAATGCAAGCCACACAGTGCATGCCGAGATCCTTTAGTCCTGCCACCACTGTATCAGCTTATGCTACTTGCATGATAGTCACGGCTCGCAACACTGCCACCCCCTTAAGTCTGTTCATCCCGAGCACACACAATAGTCTCTTGTCCATTGTAGTAAGCCAGTCTGTTAATACAGACAACATTGGGTTTTCTTGTCCGCGAGCCCCGGCGAACAATCAGGAAAACCATGTAATTTATCTTCTTGACAATCTGGTAAGGGTGCTCCCAATATTTCTGTAGTTTCGGACAATATACTTTTCGTCACTGTGGGTGTATGACTGTATAAATCATACCAGGTGCCCTGTTTGAAACATTTCTTCAGGTCCTTGTTTTCATACAGTCACTGTTGACCCTTAAATGTTGCCGAGCAATGTCATGGATTGTGCCCAACTTGCGGCATAGTTCACTGGCATACACCCTAGGTGAAGGAGGCTGTTCTGTTTCTGTTGGGCTTCTAAACAGCAGATAACTTGGAAGGTGAAGTTCTATCCTTAACGGCATCTTCGAAGGTGTTACTCTTGTTAATTCATGGACGGCAGACCGATGTACGAGGAGGAACAGGCACCTTGGAGTCCTAATACGTTTTCATTGTCTGTCATATAAAACGGATAGATATTGTTCTAAGATACGGTTCAGCCACTCGACCATCCCATCTGACTGAGGATGCAAAGGCATAGTCCGTGTCCTCTTCATTCCCATAAATTTTGTCACCTCCGGGAATAATTTGGCTTCAAAGTTGCGGCCTTGGTCGGAGTGTAGTTCAAGTGGTACTCCAAACCTTGAGAATACATGCCCCACTAGAGCATCAGCCACAATGTTAGCCTCTTGAATAGGTATTGGTATGACCTCAGGCCTCTTTGTGAAGTAGTCTTGTGCCACAAATAGGTACCGACTCTTCCTCTCTTGCACTGGCAAGGGACCCAAAATATCTACTGTCAACCTCTCAAATAGGGCTCCAACTATGTATCTTGAAGATTACAGTATTCTCTGGTTCATGGTCTCTTCCTTGCAGCACAGGCATCACATATTCTGCACCACCTCTAAACATCATCCCTGTAATGCAACCAATAAAATCACTATCCAAATTTTGTTGGGAGTCTTATTATACATTTCAAATTGTCCTCTAGCTAGTGAACTGTGAAGTTCCTGCAACTCCTTTGGAACTCTAATTTCCGGGAGTACCAGCTGTATAGGTATTTTATTTACTGTCTGCACTTTCACAGTTCCGGTACAGCACACCATCTCTCAGAGCTAGATAATCCCTTGTGCCCAATATACTTTGGTCGTAGTCCTTCGACTAGATAGCTCAGCTCACTCTGAGCGCTGGCCACTTTCCTTCCATACTAGTATTGGACTGAGAGCAGGGACATTCCTATGTTCTTCGGCAATGTTTCCAACACTCGAGAGAGAAAGTTTATCACCAGTTGTGAACTCTTGGATTCTTCTTCTTCGAGCAGTCGATGTCTTCCCAGTTTTCCCTTTTTGGAGTTCATAAGGAAGCATATTGGCTTATAGGGCCTCCTGGACAGTGTCTCAACATTGTTGTGTAAGCGACCAGGTCAGTGTTGTATTTCAAAATCATACTCTTGGAGGTGCTGTAGCCGCTAAGCTATTTGGCCTTCAGAATTTTCAAAATTCGTTACTTAGCTTAATATAGCATGACGTGTTCATTGAATGAAAAACTTTCCATATAAGTAATGATGGAAGTGTGAAATAGCCTTAACCATTACAAGGAGATCCATGAAATTTACACAATAGTTTCTTTCTGGCGTTTGTAACAATTTGCTGTAATATTCCAATGGTCTTCCTTTCCTCTCCAGGATTTCTGACAACTCAGCACCAATCCCTACATAGCTTTTATCTGTGTCTAAAATGAAAAATGCACTCTCCATCACTGTTAAGACAGCCTAGAACAGGAGATGAAACGAAAATGTATTTTAATTTTTTGAACTATGATTCACATTCGGGAGTTCAGAGAAATTTCCTTTTTGTCTCAGTCAACTCGTGTAGTGGCTTTGTTGTTACAAACTCATGCACAAAACATCGACAATAAGCACACAGCCCCGGGAAAATTCTTACTTAAGCCCGATCAGTTGGCTCTGGCCAGTCTCTGATTACTTTCGTCTTCTCAGGATCTGTTTGTATCTTTTCAGCCAACACTATATGCCCCTTGAAATTATCTTTTCTTTGACAGAAGTGGGTTAGTTTCAAATTAGTTGCTGTTATCCTCTGAAGCACTGAATATATACTACGTTTTCTTCGAATAGCTTCCCTGTGACCACAATATCATCTAAATAAACCTGACAAATATCCAAAGGCAGCAGTCGTTCCATCAGTCGTTCAAATGCCGCTGGAGCATTGAATAGTTAAAAAACCATTACCTTGAATTGTCAATTTTCTTTTCCTTGTACAGAAATGGCAGTCTTCTTCCTATCCTTTTGAGATACTTCACATTGCCAGTAACCTCTTTTCATGTCCGAGGTTGAGAACCATTGGGGACCAGCCAGGCTGTGCATAGTGTTATCCATCCGAGGAAGTTGGTACGAGTCTTTCCTGGTCACATAATTCAGGCGCCGGTAATATACACAACATCTTGTTGAACCATCTTTCTTTTTAACAATCGAAATGAGAGATGACCATGGGCTGATAAACTGTTCTATCATATCCAGATCATTCATTTCCTTCAGAATGGCATCAACCATGTCATGTGAGGTAACAGGCAGACACCTAAGGGGTTGCTTGTTAGAACTCGCTTCTCCTGAATCAGTATGTAGGCATGGTAAAGATGTCTTACCAAGGTCATGTGAACCATATGAAAAGGCATTCGGTTCTTCATCAAGAGTTCTGCAACAGCCATCTCTTGTCTCCAATCTATGTTTTGCCTTGTACTGTCGATAAGTATTATAAGTGGCTTTTGCAAGGTATGCTTAACATGGTCCTCTATTAAGATGTTATGCCCAGTTGTGTTTATTTGGAAAACATGCTTACATAACACATTTGTGGCTCCCTTCCTCAAGACGAATTGCCTTTTCAGTCATTTTTATCATTCTAACAGAGACTTTCCAAGCTTGATGAAACTAAATTTCTTGCTACAAGTACTTCATCAGGCAGATTACTTCCTATTCTCACAGGCTGAAACAACCCTAAGTGTCTCACAAATTTACATACATAGCACTTTGGTATCACAATTTCACTGGAAGCTGATAGCATTGTGGCCTGACAACAAACGGCTTGACAGCTGACTGGTGATGATAATTCTGGTCATGGTATCAATATTAACTCTGTTTCACCTATCCTCAGGACCCCCAGTCGAGTACATAGTAAAAATAAGCAGAAGTGGTATACATGGTCAGTAATAGGAAGGAAGGGCTAACCGTCTCGTCAACATGAAGATTAACATAAATGAAACCCGAGTTTCAAATAGAAAAGAAAGTGGTACAGAGTTGGATATGGTCTGTAGTGAGGATCCAGCGATTACCTCGAGTGATTTGGAAATAAATGGGAGCCCGGAATCAGGATAACCGGATGGATCCGAGAACAAAACTCGTGTACTACCGATTAGCGCATCTAGTGATTTACACTCTAATAATCTTGATAGGTTCTGCAGAGGTGAACGCAGTTGTTGATAAGAAAGATGTACCACATGGACGACTCCAGAACAATAATTTCACTGGACTCAATCTACGCCGCAGGAATGTCGATAGCACCAATTGCGTACTCCACTGTAACCCACTCTGATACTGGTAAACGTCGCAGCAGCTTCTTATATCAGTGCAGAGTGACGTGGGGACTAATTACAAATGTCCTGTAGATGGGCCGTTACCACGCCATGTGCAATGAACACTAATACTGCCCTCGAAAACATGTCCACAAGTCTTATGTTGGCAAATATTTTCCATCTGTTGTTCGTAGAACCGTAGCTTAACGTGAGTGTATACAATATAAAGACACATAGACCTAATAAAAAAAACATAGTATACAAACGACTAAAACCAATTTTATCGATAATAATAAAGATGGCCTTTATAAACATACAACAAAGTGGCGATGGAACCAAATTACTAAAATTAATAGATGGCAAACGGAACAATATGTCAGACTGATGTGTTTTCATAAAGATAAAAGTCAAGTTCTTACAAGATGACATATCCAAAACAAGGTACACAGCCCTGTGCCAGGTTGTCCATTTTCCTACTACTATAAACAATATCAATCAAGAAATATACCTGAGTAAAATTCACAAGTTTAATCGAAACTGTTTTATTAATTATTTTTAATTAATGCAATAATGAGAAAGTCAAAGTTGTTTCTGATAGAGCAATCAGTTGGCTTGTCGATTGTAAACAATAAACATACTTCATGTAAATTTTTAAATTTGCTATGACAGAGTAAAATATTCTAGTAACTGAAAGGAATTTTGCATAAAACAATAACTGCACGAACAATTATAAAACAGCAAATTTAACTTCATTGATGAAAATGAAATTCAGAAGACGTTGCTCTGTTACTAAACTAATTTGTTTTTGTTTACTGCCTACTACTATTATGGAAGCCTGATTTTTGCGAAAATAATTTTGTACCAGCTTGTTTCAATACATTATGTGTACATCCACATCTGTGCTTCATATTGGCAGTGTGTGTTGGTGCAGAGACTTTGTCATCTGACTACGCCAATCATAACAGTGTTACTGCGGCACCATACGTATGTAATTTGCGGGTAGAACGCTCTGATGTGTGAGACCACGGCCGTAGAAGAACAGGTCTGGACACTCGCCTGGAAACTTGACCCCCTTGTTGTTTGGCTGCAGTTCACCAAGTTACCGAGAATATTGATTGACGCTTCATTTAGGGCGGTCGGACTCAAACTCCGCCCACTTCCTTTCAATTCATCAAAACGTATTTTTAACAATTTACGAAATACTTCCTTCGCTCACAAATTTAAGAAAAGGCTCCAGCAATCTTTACTTACTTTATAAATTTAACAATGGAAAAAAGTGGGCGGAATTTGGGTCCGACCGCCCTAACTGAAGCGCCAATAAAACACAATATTCCCGGTAACTTGACGAACTACAGCCAAACAACAAGGGGGTCAAGCAAAATACATTAATAGATAGGCGAGTGTCCAGACCTGTTCTTCTACGACCGTGGTGAGAGTTAAAACATGCAATCACTGAACAGTCAACAGAGCTGAAGATGTCTACGAAAGGCACTGAAACAAGTTCTTGCAAAATTCTTTTCCTGAAAAACAGGATTCCCTAACTGTAATATAAAATTCCGTACTTGCTGCTGCTTACTGAGACACACTGAACGACAAAAAAGCATATTGACTGGAGACGAGCTTGTTAGAAGGGATTGATGAGTAAGATAATACTTTCAGCCGGAGGGAGGGATGAAAGTGGGGAAGATGCTATTTCAGCCGTGGCTTCCCTCAGGAAACGAATATAATACCATCAAACATTATCCATATAACTTGATACTCTCAATTACTGTACTAAAGCTAGAACGCGTAATGCGTATTGCACGAAAGTGAATATATCTTCAGTCGCTACCGAATCTTAGGCGTTTCTTTGTGATTTCCACGCATATTACTTTTGATTAGAAACACGAGTATTTCTTCATTTCTTCAGACCTTACGATACCCGTATTTATTGACTTCTTACGTCTCGTCAAAAGCGAAGTCATTAGAGAGGGTTACAATCCACTTTACACATGGACAGGAACTGATAGAGGAACCTGCCATGGCCTGTGTTAAGGAACCATGCAAGAATTTGCATGAAGCTATTTTGGGAAACCATAAAAAGTAGAAATGGATAGAGCCAGGAATAAAAGCCGGATCCTCTGGTATGTGAATATCACGAATTACTTTTACAAGATTTTCTAGATACTGAACTTAACTAGTTCTTGACGCACCTCTATATATCTGACGAGCGTTAAATTCCTTAATAGAAGTTGAAATTAAACTTGCTGGATTAATCCTTATACATTACTTACGTCTGGCAATACCATAAAAATTTTTTATGCTTGTCAAAGTTATTTTAGTACTGTAAAAAATATAAATAACACAGCAATATAAAGAGAACGTTTACAAGAACTTTCTTGGAAATATGCCCGTTTCCAAACAAAAACACTATAGGGTATATCTTACAACAATCTGACATAGTGTTATTAAAATTTTCGGCACCGAAGTGTCGAATTTCCTTGGTAACGTAAAGATTTTTTTTTATAAAATATAATTGACCACTGAAATTGAAATTTTTCCCCATAATACATTGCAAGTAAACTTTCATTACGACTTATTTAATTAATTATTTTACATTGCTTTTCTTCTAAATTACAAAATTGGTATCCTGTAAAATTATCATTAATGAGATTTCATGACATACGATTTTATTAAAGACATTTTTTTTTCAATATGTTTACGAAATGTAAAATTGCTAACTAAAATTATAACTTAGTTGGCAATTTTGTTGGAAATTAAAATGCGTGTCACAAAAAAATACGCAGTTGTTTTATATCTGGAGTTTGTTTGTTCAACGTATTTATGTAACGTAACAATGTAAAGTGTTTTAATAGGCCTTTCAACAGCGTTTTAGTGTGTCACGCATTTTGTGCAGAACTGCTAAACCCTGATTAAAGCGAAAATTTTTGTGCACCACTGTTTTTAACTGTCAGTGTCTCGGGGTTCTTCCCGGTAATCGTAGGCGTGTGGTGTCGCAGTTACCTTGTTTTGATTGGCACAGTCAAATAAGTGACGCCTGTACACAGACAGGCTGCCAACTGCCACGAAGCAGAGCTATGAATGTGCACGTAGTGCATTGGAACAAAGTGATGCAAAAATCTTTTCGCAAAAACCTTGTGTTCCAAATTATTCACGATACATCTACGAAACTAACACAAACATGAAGCCAGGATTTTACATTTATAAAATACAACACATTTTTAAGAAACATTATTTTGGGATCCCTCAAAATGGCTAAAATAGTTTCTTTTTAGACTTATGTATAGAGGCACGAGTATTTCGTGTATTCATCTGGCAATGGCCTAGACTTCTCAGTTCTATACATATACGGGCTGAAGCCGAATACCCATTGGCTCGTAACAGTATAAACGTGTAGCACGTGATATCTCCACGACTTGTTTCCTTATTTATAACTGGCTTGCAGTCGTCAAATGTGTGTTAAAACCGCTCTCGTCTAATCACAGAAGTAGGAGTGAAGTATACGTTATTGACGTTCAACCTGTTCTAGAATTAATACGCGAAATAATCGCGTCTTTACTGATTTATCTTAAAAGAGTAAAATTAATCCCACCCGTATTGATAAGACAAAATAAGAAGTTTGCGTTGACCTTCACTATTAACTGAACGCAAAGAAAACTGTAGGGTCACTTTTTAATGTTCTATAGAAAAAATACCGTTACGGTAACCCTGCACGCCTGTATAGCGCGCCGCGTTCAGGGGCAATGAGGTTCTTGTAGAGCGTGCCAGTCTGGCCCTTATTGCTCCCTTGTCTCACGAGCATCAAATACGGAAAATTACAAGGGCTCTGCCAACTTAACATGCAGGTACAGAGTTTAATTAATGAGAAGTAAAACTTTAAACTAATAACTTCTGAATTGATAGATTCCAAAGTTACCTTAAATAAACTCTTGCGTGTAACATTTCTGGACGAGTATACCCATGAGAAGAGATTATGGTATGTCGCGAAAATTTTCTGTGTCTACATATCGTTGAAAACGCTGCAGTTTCTTGCTACTTGTATGATTGGGTGATATAGGTACGCATGGCATAACTAACTCTCTGCAGACCAATAACATGAAGAATCAGATATTACTATAGCGGGATACTTATTAGTCCAGTCAAGTAATGTAACAGCTCCACATACAAGGGAAAGCCAGTAATATTTTGGTAAACTGAAAACACGTTGAAATCCAGCAAACAGTCAAGTTTTCCCACCATAAATCATCCTCTCTAGCTACGAGTAATTTCAATACTGAATACATGAATTCTAATTTTGCTGACATATTTCGCACAAAATATAAGTCTATACTTTTTATATAATTTTTAGTTCACTTTCTGTTGCAATATTCTTTGAGACATATTTCGTAGAACACGTTTCATTTCAAAGTAGTATGTGTTAAATTTGCCTGTAAATATTTAATTTACTGAAACGTCGGTTCTACATTTGTTGTTAACTATGTGGCCGCAACTTAGCTACGTAGAAACACCCAAGGTGCCGCCTATACTTGTACTAGAGGCTCAGAAGTGACGGAGCAATAAGGGTGACCTTGAAGCGTGCATCAAATACATAGACGGAGCAAGGGGAGGAAGGGGTAAGCGGCAGAAAGCCCCGGACACAGCCTGAATGGCTCCCCTGCCCTTAGACCTAAACTCTGTAAAAACTAATATTTTATTTTATTTTTCATCAGTAAAATCCATTTGTACTACCAGCGTTACTATGTTTATATTGCTGTAATGATCCTTAACATACTTTAAATTGTTGTTTCAGCGAAATGTACATTAATTACGTTTGCAATAATTAAAAAAGCAGTCGGTAAGTATTTTTCGTAATTTTTTTCCACCATCAGGGGAACCAACAGTTGTCTGCCCCAGGCCCCCAGATAACTTGCTGCGGGCTGGATTAAATATCGCATCTCCTCAACGGTCCAAGCTCAGAACTAGTGTCCAAGATTCCTGCCGATATATTTTCACTATGGGACTTTAAGTGAAGTCCTCGACTGGCGCATGGACGGCGTTGCAGCGTGTCACGCCTATTATTTTTCTCGCGAAACTGATTACCTTAATGATATTATGTTTACCTACGAATAGAACGCACACTTGAAACTATGCTTCCATGTTTTAAAATTTCAACGTGCTTGTTAGAAACATAATTCTCGGGCTTTTCAAAATGGCTGAATACGGTTTTTTTTAAGACTGCTGTAACTCCAAAAATACTACCTGAATTCGTAAAGTGCAAAACAATAGTCCTGTGCTGGCCTTTACTTCATACTATTCACAAGTAAAATATTAGGATCAGCGCTCAAAGTCCCATAGAATAAAGACCACAAGGAAAACCTTGCACGCCAGTTTGGCGCACTGTGAATACAGGCGATATGCGTGCTCTTATCACTCCGTTGTTCCCACGCATCAAACATAGAAGATAAAACCGGCGAAGATTCCTCTTAAGCTGTGACTATATAATTTTATTGGTGGAAAGTCTGTAGAAAAGTTCCGTGCATGCTTATGAGTTAAGCATACGTCCGGTTATAATATTTTGAAGTTAGGCTTTGCGAAAAAGCCGTTTTAAGCTATGCTAGAGGGCTTATAAACAGTGTTTTTTTTTAAGAACACGCTGTCTTAATGACATTCCGTTCTTGTCAGAAGTGTGTTTTTACATTAGCGCAATGGGCACATGTGGGATAGTTTCGTGATAAAAATATTTTTACCGTACAATACAACTCATTTGGAGCTACTGGTAGGCGGTGGTCTTAAAAGCTTTCAAGTCCCATAACATAATTATTTTAAATTTGTTATGAAATATTGTTCGTTTTGTAGACGATACTTGTGAGTACAGCTTACAGTTACAAAATAATTTTAGCTTTCATAGTTTTCTCATAACAGTGTGTCAAATTCGTAATTAGCATGTTGCGTAGCCATGCAAATAATGAAGAAACCATTGATTTACATAAGTAAAATAATTTTCGGTTAAGCAGTATTCACAACATACTATTTTGAATTTATTAATAAATCGCAAATGAATCGCAAATGTACAGGTAAAAAGTTGGAAATACAGCAATTTTTAAACTCCCAAAAGAGTTAACTGCTGGAAATATTTTTAAAATGTTCTGTTACGTAGGACGTTACATGTTAATTACGTGTGAATTATTTCACTTAAGTAAGTCAGTTGGTTTTCACTATTTGCAATGCAGCGTAACGTGCAAATTTCGACTTTGACGCACTGTTATGAGAAAACTACGCGAGGTACTTTTTTCGTAAGAGGAATTTTTACTTACAAGTATTGTCTACAAAGCTAACACTATTCCATTAAAACGTGAAGTTATGATTTTATCTCACTTGAATACCCTTAACGTCGAGTGACACGGACGGCGGATAGTGGATATATAAGGTCAGTTAGGTAAGAGGTGTGGTTGCGCCTGGTGGGCAGGCAGCCTGCTGCACAGCACCTACAAGAGCGCGCGGAGTACCACGTGACCACACTGGAGGGCAAGGGGAGGGGGGCGCTGTTGCCAACACGTGCTAGGTCACATGGCACATCAATGCTGCGCTCGCCCGGCGGCCTACGTGCCAGGCAATCTTCTTCTACGCCGAGAAAACAACACGTCACATACATCAGCACTCGCCTCGCTCCACACCATGTTTGTGAGCGTGTGTGCTGCGTATATACCATATAATATACAGACAAATACAGTACAAGGAAGCTCTATGCACGTAACAAAGATAACTGCAAAAAATAACCTAGCGGCGTGAGGTGACACTATGGAATAAATTAATATTAATTAAAATTCTGTGAGCAGAATTTTTGTTTGTGTTTGGTTTAGTCACTTATTTTCGGTTGTCAACGAAAAACGGCCGTTTGCCGGAAAATGCATATTTTTCTCCACATTGTTATGTTCGCAGCGTAAATCTGAAATTTATCAATGAACTGTGTTGTTAGCTGTTGGCTCGAGGTGAAAACACAATCAATGTTCTGCAAGAATAGCACAAGCTGTTATGTATTGATATATAGCATATTTGTTTATACAATCATAAAACTAGCTTTGTAACTAGCACATAACATTTTGTCATCATGGACCTCACCAAATTATTTTTGTGGTGACCAAGACATTTTCTTGCAACCCTAGTAAAGTTTTTGTATTGACTAAAAAAAAAAATGTAACCACTACAAACAAATTATGCGAGGTCCTTATTGACAATCAAATTTACGGTCACCACAAAACAATTTTTTTTCTGTGAAGTATTCTCTTTGCTGCCCTTACGACATTTCAGCTGTCTTGTAACATCTAACTGCGCGGAGTTATAAATACATATCCTCACCTGACACATGAACATTGTTGTGCAGTGACTACATTATGGTCAGCGCTTAAGGGCATCTCCCAGTACGCGCTTCAAATGTGTTGTAATTTACAGGGGAATGCTTTTTTTATGATACTATTTCACATGTGCCCTCTGTGCCAATTAACTAAAAGAAAACACAACGTCATTGACAGACACCATGCTCAATACAAACACTGTTCCTACACCCTCAAACGCACGAGGTTCCGGCGTCAGAGATTGTGCCTCAGAATTTTTAAATCTGGAAACAATTTTGTTTAAAACGCTGGATAAATCTATTGCCTAGGATTGCTATTGATTAATTTTCGCAAGTTGGCTTCAAGAAACCTCAAGTTATAGATTAATGCTTTTAGCATGCATTGAATTATGTATCACGCCCTCTTAAGGGTAAACTATATAATTTATTGGTGGAAAGTCTTAAACAAAGTTCATACCACGTTTCTATCTGAGTTTCATATATATCCAGTTAGTACATTTTTAAGTACAGCAGCTTTAAAGCATGTTATTATTTACTACTTTACATGATGCATAACATGCAGCAATCATTAGAAAGCTGTCCCCAAACGCTAATTTTAAATGTCATGTTCCTATGAGTGATTGCACAACGCAAAATGAAGAAATAATGAATTGATTTGAACGTATTTTGCTAGCGGTATAATGATGCAACTCCCGCTTGATACTAACTAAATCGAAACAATGCTATGGAAAAGAAAATTCTCTACTATCACATAACTGTCTGCACTATTTTCGAAGACTCACGAAGATTCACGGTAGTAAATATTCACAAGTGTTAGTGAAATATTTCGAAGTCGCCATACATGGAGATGCTTATTATTCGAGAAATATAACATTATATATTTGTGATACATCTTTTGCTTTCTTAAGAATAACAGTATATTTATGTACATAATGTGAGGAAATTAATAGCTCAAACTCCGGGAGGTGATTCCTCATAAAAATTAAGCACATATTATGAAATGCACTTTAAAGATAAGTGGAAATTGAGGGAGGTGTGAACCTATGACTATCAAAAAAGGTTAGGAGTTACGTTGCGATTCTGTGTGTTATGGTAAGTATTGATCTTTGAAAGAACTGTGCAATGGGAGTGCATGACTGGATTTATTTGCTTGGACATACTCCATTGCGAAATAAATGACTGTCAAAAGGAAACTAAAAATAATACAAGAAAACATAAATAAGCAGAGTATGCTTTAGTCACCAGGATACATACACAACATGAAATTCCAAAACTGGAATCTGGTCAGATGAAACCAATGAACAAACAGAAAATAAAAGAAATAACAAGAATATAAAAATAGCTAAGTTGACATGCGACACAACGATGAGACGAGACAAAAACACAAACAGAAATACAACAAAACAACGATGAGACTAAACAAAACACAAATATGTCGGATACAAACAGAAAAAACAACAAACGACACAAATGATGAGACGAAACAAAACACAGTAGTTTTCAAACAGTCAGTATAAACGACGTTTCGGGAACTGGAATTTGTTCCCGTCATCAGGTAGACACACAGGGTTCAGGAACACGAGTGCGACTGATGAGGAGACTGGAAAAACCATGGGTTTATATAGGGTAAAGCCCCTTATCGTGCTCAGCCAGAACACTTAAGTCCACAGAAACAGAAAAACCATCAGGAACCCTAGTTATTCCGTATGTTCGAGGCCTTTCGGAAAAAATAAGACGTATAGGAAACAAATACGGACTTCGAACAGCATTCCGGTCTAAAGCAACCATTAAAAGTATGGTTACCAGAGTGAAACCAGCCACAGACGAACTACAAACACACAACTGTGTATATAAGATACCCTGTGAATGCGGCCATATGTACATTGGTGAAACTGGCAGAGCTCTATCAACCCGTATAAAAGAACATAAAAACAATTGCAAAAAAGGCGAAACTAAAAAATCTAGACTGGCCGAACATGAATGGGAAAATAGCCACAAAATCCTTTGGGAAGACTCTAAACCACTTACACAGGAAACTGACAAAATTAAAAGAAAAATAAAAGAATCAGCCTTTATTATTAGCAATAACAATATTTTCAGTCAACAGAGCATTGAATTAAAAAATATGTGGATCCCATTGATTAAAAGAGAAACAAATTTACAGCACAAAATAAAAACA
>PNEQ01111853.1:0-28563 GCA_003012365.1 Medauroidea extradentata
TACGAGATCCATGCGCGCTTATCTCCCGCAGATTAGGTTAGCAGTGTGGCGGCCGCATCAGCAACGATACTGGCACCAGGCACGGCGTACTATTACTTCCATTTTGAACCTTCCTTCCTAACACGAGCCTTGCGAGGGAGGAAGGTTCAAAGTGGAAGAGGAAGGATGGTGGCAGCACCTTACGGGCGTGTTCTAACACAGAACAATGCTTTAGTAATCCCTCGTGGACATCAAGACTTTAAGCGAAGGCACTATCATTTTATCTTACGCGACGAAAGGAAAAGAGTCGCTCTACAGGTCTATAATATTCAGAATATCGTGAAAAGGATTACTCTTACATAAAAATCAGCGTCAAAAGTCCCGATTTGGTCACTTTCACACTCAAAAAAATCCTTGTTAGGAACGATAACAGTTAATGGCAAAATTATAGACCTGTACTAAGATCCTTAAATGCTTTTCGTAGCCTAACCGCGTGACAACATACTGAATGGTTTTCGAATGAAATCAGGATTGTTAAAGGTCTGCGCGCCTCTTCACGATTCTAGTAGACGGCGCCCTTAAAGTCATATTTTTGCATGTTTCCGTTTTAACGACTACACTAAAACCAACTGATATACCAAACTCAAAAAAATCACAGTGGATAAAGACATTGCAAGCTACAATGACATGCTCATGAAATTTAAGAATAAAAATTATTTGAATTTAAAAAATTGCTGAAACTGAAAATAAAAAGTTAAAAAGTTAAATATTTTTTTTAAAATACAAATAATGTTTATTCTTTAATTTTATGAGCATGTAATTGTAGCCTGCAATGTCTTTATCCACTGTGATTTTTTTGAGTTTGATATATCAGTTGGTTTTAGTGTAGTCGTTAAAACGGAAACATGCAAAATATGACTTTAACAAGCTGTTACGCGAAAACTATGAGAGATAAAAAAAATTCATAAGAGCCAAATTTAGTCACATTTTGTGTCTAAAACAAGAAAAAAAAATCTGGTACAAATACAAAATAAAATAATGATGATGAAAATTGCAGTAGACCGCGCCCTTAATTAAAAATATTTTTGCCGTTATAAGCACTCCTGAAGGCGTAATTCTAAATACTGTTCTACTAGACCTTTTAACATAATATTTTAAGATAGTAAATTACTCCCATAATACCTCTCGTATGTTGGAAAATAGTAATGAATACGTTATTTCTAACCGCGCAAAAATGTCCGATAATACGGAAGTAATTCTTTACCTAAAAGTGTAAAAAAGTATGAAGAAAAATAACATGAAGAGCATGAAAGGTCAAAAATGTTGAAATGCCGTGGATTGGGGAAAAATGCCGAAAATTAAAGATGGCCGTGCACAATTGTCCTTATGGCTCAATTCCATTACTCACACAATGAATACAGTTTGCACACAAAAAATTCCGTGTAATAGATGCATGTGCAACACTGTACGAATAATGTCACTGAACTTCCGGCTATTCTTGCTGATCTCACGCACGGAGCCTGGAGCAGTCGTAGTTTGTGCGAGACATAATATTTGCGGGAAACGTTTTTAAATGCGTGCTGATGTGTAGACAACCGTTGTTAATTTGAGTTTTAAAAATGTTAATCTGAGTATACATACATATTTACACAACGATCGAGGTACTAAGCCATAATGAGCGTATTTATATGTTGAATTTTAATGTATAGTGTAAATATACATGTGTTGCTCTTTTGATTTTAACGATAGTCATATTTAAATGTATTCACGTCGTTCCGAGAAACGGAATAAGGTCTGGCATGTCTCTGTAATGCGTTCTCGTGTCAGTACCTGTTATAGACGTTCCTGAAGAAGCTACGATGAAGAAAATGTGTGCGATATTTACTCGAGCTACGGCTTACTACATGCCACGGAAAATTAAAGTTATAAAACTTACTGTATGAAAATATTTTGTATTTTATTATTACAAAATATTTAAATAGTAATAACTATATTTTATAAGTAATAAAATAAACTATAATAACAGCGCAGTAGGCACATTTCATGCATAACTCATTATTAATACGTCAAACGGAATCGCCCCATTAAATGCTACAGTAGCTTGTTTCTTTAGAAAATAAGGTGTATTGTTTATTCATAAGTGCATAGCAAACATTTTATGTAAAACACATGGCTGAAATATGTTGAATGTACTAAAACTAATTTAAAAAAACGTCTTGTACATAAACAAGTTTCAAGGTCTCATTTGCGCAGGGTGAAAACACTTGTATATAAATCCTATTGGCACGATTACACCTGCATCTATGTGGGAAGTAACAGAAATGTAAATTGTAAGTATTCCCAAACATAAAACTCAACAAAAATTATCGATGATGGTCAAACCAATTTTAATTTAGACGTGGTTAGAGGAAATAAATTACGTAAGAAAGTTTGAAATTAAAACTAATAACTCAGACATAAATCAACACGCCTTACAAATCAGCAGCAGTACAACTAACTGGCATTGCAGAGCTTTAAAAATTCTTGATTTAGTGACAATAATTAAAGGAAAGTATTTTGTTTCAAGTAAAAAAAATAATTGTTTCGGTAGGTATAAGAAATAATTTATTTCTCTGCCAATGAGTGGCAAACCGACGAAAAGTTAACCTTACAGGCAACATTAAAATTTCTAATAATTGGGAAATCTTTTCTGTATTAATTAGATTTTAAGAATGTCAGGTTCAATGATTGGCTCTTCGTAATCGTCTTACGGACTGTGGTCTTGACGTCGCGCGGTATACTTCAGTTGAATCAGGCATCTTCATTCATATTTATGTCGCCATAACTTATGACGAAGCTGCTGCCTTGAGGGCCGGAAAGATGGCAGAGGCCAATCTGGGCTTGTTTTTGTGGGCGGATGATATTAAAAATGAAAAGGGGGTGGGTGTTTACACGCGTATCATATTTGTGCTGATATTCCAGTGTAAAAGATTTTCCGCAGGAAATATTTTGAAATTAAGGTATAAAGTCAGGTATTGAACCTACAGAGCCTGTAAAAGTTTCTTCTTGGCCCAAAGCGATTCAATTTCATCTGCCGGAAGTTCATTTCAACGACATATCAGTTTATTTTTGTAAATATGTAGAACGAATAAGTATTTACATCCAAGGAAAACGTACCACACGACTCGACATAAATAAACACTAACATAACATAATTAACAAGGGTATCAGAAGTTAACTTTACTGACTTTTCGCGAACTTGGCCGTCTGTTTGCTTATGTCGAGAGCCATGTTATAATTGTGTTTTAACGGCTTATGCATGCTTCGTGAAAGCGTGTTTTGTTGTAATATTGTGAGGTTGTGATGACTTTGTGTAGCAATTTTTTCGTTTGAGTTAGAAGACATGTGTAATTTGTAAGCTGAAATCATTAATTAATGTTTCTTCATCTCTTTTCTCCTAGGAAGAAAGAAAAATATAACCCTTGCGAGACTACATATAGTCCAGGATTTAATTGTTCTGAGAAAAGTTTCTTTTTTTGTTTTTGTTTTTACATTTTCATTGGATTCAGTAAGAGTATGTCGTTTCAGTATTTAAAAAAAAATATCCCGTTTCTTTTGAAAATACGTGTATGACCAGTGTGATTTAAGCAGGCTGCAACTAAATAAATATTTCAGGTTTTGGTTACATATTACTCGCAAATTAGTGTTTTACGGGTTGTAAACATTGCCACTTATATAAAAAAAATTTAAACTGCTGCAACTGTATTTTAAACACGTAATAAATTTATTTAATAACACGGAAAAATTCATTACTTTATTCGTAATGTTTGTATCACAACACTGTTACAACATGACGGACAACACTAGCCAATCAGCGCCCGAGTTCGCTGACATCTAAGGAGCCGACACGTTATTTCGCTTCTGATGTCCTTGTTTACTCTGTGCTAACACAATGTCAGTCATCTTAGAATTTGTATGTGATGCTGTGTCCCTCTCTTATAGCAGCGGTGCCACTATATACAATGAGACGCTGGAGATATCAGGCTAATCTGGCATCAATGTAGAGACTTTCACTTGCGTCTCGGTAGCATTAATATAGTTTTTTGTTCAGCAATGCGTGAGGGTCTTCACCAGGACTCGAGCCGCCTCTATTCCGCACTCAAATCATCAGTTCCGAATTGTAGGTTTCTCGAAGCCAATTTGCAAAAATTAAAAAGCAGCAATCCTAGTTAATAGTTTTTGTCGACTTTCTGAGCAAAAATTTTCCTCTATTAATGTATATCTGAAGGACAATCTCTGACGCCGAAATCTCGTAAATTTAATTGCGGCGCAAGAGATCACTCTTCTGGGTAAATGTTCGCTCATAGAGTAGGCAAATATATTATCAAGGATTCCTGTTTTGCAGTTTTTTTTTTTTTCATACTTCAAAAAATTTAGAGCTTTTTTGAAGAATTCAGCACTTATTTATCTACCACGCCCTCTTAAGAAGTTGGATGTATTTTTCCGCGCATGAGTTTCGGAAAAAGAGAACGATAAGGGCCATGCTGCCACACTCGGAAAAACAGCACTTCCTCTACATGCAACTCACTAAGTACATTGGTGTGCATTTTTTAGTTTTAGGCTCGGTTTCAGTCGCCATATTGAATTGTATTATATTTGGCTTTTTTATAATTTTTTTCAAAGAAACATTAGATCTGCGAATATACAGCAAATTCTATTTACTTTACAATGCAGTACAGACATATCGATTGAGCTGGTATGTATAATTAGGTCATAATAAGTAAGAGAAGATATGAATATTAAAAACTGCCACACTAATTGTGTCGTAATTATTTGTTAGCACACTGATCACCCTGCCTGTACTGTATCACAAGGTTATTATAATTTGTGGTGTAGTCATACATTTCATTTTTTAACATGAATTAAAAAATATTAACAAGCTTTTGATACGGTAACAACGCAGGCTTCTATTTATTGTCTTCCAAATCTGGTTGGTGTTTTTGGTGTTACAATAGTCTAAATAAACTACTTTCAAAACACACACACATATATAATATGTGTGTATATGCTTTTCGATGGCCCAGTTCAAAAGGTAAACAACTTAAAAAAATTGCCATTTTGAGTTTGGCTCGCCAACATACAGACAGAAATGCACTCTACTCAGCGAAAAAGCAACAAACACGTAAATTCACTTTTTAATAACATGGCACTTTATTCTGATTGCCAGTAAAGAGCTAGAAATTACAATATTATATTTTAAAGTGTGATAACTTCAGCAAAGGCAGACTATAAACATTTTTAAAACCTCGAATAGTAGCCTCTGTACATTTTCTTCAAATTAACACCAATAAAATATGAATTAACAGTTTTTTTATGAAACGGAAATCTTTCTATATTCATTTGACTCAAAAATGGAAATTTTCAGTTGCTTTCCTTTTGAACTGGGCCATCGATATATATATATATATATATATATATATATATATATATATATATATATATATATATATATATATATATATATACACGCACATTTCCCGATTCTTGCCTGTATCAAAAGAATCTATAATCAAGGAAAAATTGTATATATTTAAATTTATAATATTCTCTCGATCTTCTCATTCATTTATTATGATAAGTTACTTCCGTTGGTATAAATATTTACTTTAATGATAGGGTAGGGTATTTAAGTATTACGTCTTTCAAGAGATAATATTTTTTCGACTCGAAGACCACAGCAACTCATGACAACGTTACAATCTGTTATGACGATAATGGTAAACTGGCATAAAAAGTTTTTTTGTAACATCTACGTTTCAAACGCAACAACAGTTACGAAATACGTTAAATAGAAACCCAACTTACTGGTCAGTTCGTAATTCCTAGACACGGGCTGTTTGTTCTTAATGGCTAACCTTGGCGACTCATCGCTTAAATAAATAATTTTTGTCGGCCACTGATGCAGTAAATATACTAAAAATTACTTGCAAATTCATTCAATTAACCTAAAAATTAAGCAACTTTTTAAATTCAAGTAATGTTTTACGTTTTGTTCTCACACGTTAGAAAATGGCGTGGAACCAAGAGACAAAAACAATATAGGCCTACACGCAAACGATATGCACGTAAAAAGAAAATATTGCACTCATATGTGGATGCACTAATAAAATTCACATTCATCAAAATACATTACGAATAAGACAAAAATAATAAGGTCTAACTGCTGCGATTAACACTCCGTTTAAGACAACATTTGTATGGCACTTGCAAAACATACAAATACACGAACAGCTCGGTGGCACATTCAATGTTGTGACGGAAAGTTTCACACAGTAATCGCAATCCAATAATTCTTAACCGAAATTTCTTCAAATGTTTTTGAATGTCGCAAAGTTAAAAAAAGAACGTGTTCACAAAGAAACCGCAAGATCACTCAAAAAAATGCGAGCGCCGAACAGTTGACGTGCTGATGGCGGCCGGCTTGGTGGACTAGCACCTAGCACGACAGCGTTGCCGAATCCAACAATTCCGGAGTTGCCACATCGTCTACTTGACAGATACAAAAGAGTTAAGAGGGTGTGGTACATAATTCAACGATAAAAGCATCAATCTATAACTGTAGATTTCTTGAAGCCAATTTGCGAAAGTTAAACGATAGCAATCCTAGACAATAGTTTTAGCCAAAGTTTTAAACAAAATTGTGTCCAGTGTTACGAACTTCTGAGGCACAATCTCTGACGCCGGACTCTTGTGCATTTAATTGCGGCGCAAGAAATCACGCGTAATGAATTAGTAATTCTGGATACATATTTACTCAAAAAGTTGGCAAATACCATTATCTAGGATTGTCATTGAGTATTTTATCCAAATAGTTATCGAAAAAAGCGTAGAAATCAATGTATGTATTCAGCGTTTATTTGTCTACTCTTAAGCAGGTATTCTCGAGTGATCATCAGACATTTGCCAGTTGCGACTGGATGCATCCCAGCAATGCGCTCTATTCACTTTTGGACGCAAGTATATTTCACTCGAATTACTATGTAAACAACTTGAGTTGAAGTTTTATTCTCCTCCAGACTAGCCTCGTGAGTTTTTATAACCGTTTATACACTGCGCCTAGTCACGTACGCCGTTTTCCGTTGGTTCATTGCCTTTCTTATAAAAATACGCGAAAACACATTCAAGTAAAGAATCGTGCCCACAGTTTCTGGGCACAATACTTGCAAAACTTTTACTGGGTTCTGGTAAAAATAAAGCGGTGTTCGTTTGTCTGAATTATGTCCAGATTTTATAAATGCGTGTTTGTTCATTGGGAGAGAAAATGAATGAAGCGTGGAAGTATTTCAGGATATCTGACTGTAAAGAAAATTATTCAAGGTGTGATTTGTGTTCCTCCGAAATTTCCCGTGGTGGGAAACCTCACAATGCTACAAACATGAAAAAAAAATCGTAGAAGTCCGTAACATTGAATTGAAAAATGCAAAGAATGTGAATTGTGATATTATTATTATTATTATTATTATTATTATTATTATTATTACTATTATTATTATTATCATCATTATCATTATTATCATTATTATACAATATTATCGCCTTTACCTTAATTAATGAAACGAACTGCAGCCATTTAAAATTCAAATTTCTCAAAGGTTCGAAATAATCGCGACTCGAAACACCGAAAAAAATTTGGCTGGAATCGAGAGAAAAATTGAATCGTTCATCTCTAATATATATATATGTGTGTGTGTGTGTATGTGTTTGTGTATGTATACATCTAGGTATGGGTGTGACAATATGGTTAACAAATATAAATTTCATTTAAATAAACAACATATTGATTATGAGTGATAAACAACTATATTTTAGGCGAGTTCAAACTACTAGGTAGATGCAGAACGTAGTGGATGGGACACAGCCTCCGTATGCATGCCGGTTGTTAGAAAACAAGCGTTGTTTGCAGACACCACGGGAGCTCGATCCCGCATTCCAGTCTCCAGCCAGCTCGGATGTCCGACGTGCCGACACAACGCCGCCATTGTTCTTCGGACGTAATTTTCTCTGCTGGAATTGCCCCGCTCCCCCGCGTTCCTGCGATGTTGTCCCAACACGCCGCAGTAAAGTGGGGAGGCGCCACTTCCGCATCCGGTACCATGGCGACGTAACTATACAGAATGAGTTGGGAGGAAATGTACATGCTTTGAGGGGTGATAGTACTGGTGATTCTGAAAAAAAATGTTTCTAATAAACATATGCCCTTTTCTTAACCGTTTCAGAGAAACCTAATGAAAACATCAAGGAACGGGAAATGTGCAGGTGACGATAAACCACGATACTTTTATCGCATGTGGTCCGGAAACAATTTTTTCTTGTGTAACTATTAAAATCGTTTCCAATGCGATTTTCTACGTAAAGAAGACTTACTTAAAACTGCGTCCTTATGATTTTAAAACTACCGTCCAATAATTTAAAAAAATTATTTCCGAACTTCTCAAAAGTGCTAAAAATTACTTTTTCATGTTTCTGTAGCTGAGGAAATATTAACTGCAGTCGGGAAACCAAATCTTAGAAACCTGCACTGGACTTTACCACATACTTCCCACAAACAAAATGAATTCAAACTTGAATTCCCGTTGGAAAACTGTTTCTACGAAAACACTGCAGGCTAGTTTAGTACTCCGTGCTTAGAGGCGATTTGATGTTTGACGCACGTGTTATATTTAACCTTATCGTCTTCCCCGTTTCCGTGCCTCGAACGTAAAAAGAAAAAGCTATAGTCTACACTACAAACTCTTAAGGCTGTTCAAGTGCGATAAAGTCATAATTTAATATTTTTATGAAATATTGTTAGTTTTGTAGACAATACTTGTGAGTACATTTTACTCTTACGAAACAATTTCAGCTCTCATAGTTTTCTCGTTACAGGGTGTAAAAGTCTAAATTTGCTTGTTGCACTGCCATGCAAATAGTGAAAACCAAGTGACCTATTTAAACAAAATAATTCACTGTGAACTTACATCCAGTGAGCTACGCAATAAAACATTTAAAACCCCACAATGTAACGTTCTGCAAAAATGCAGAGCAAAAATTTTAAATTAAAACATTTTTTAAAATACAAAAACAGTTAGCGGGAGTTTTCAAATGTTCTATTACGTAGTTCACAGTATGTTACTTCACTGTGAATTATTTCACGTACGCAAGTCAATTGGTTTTCACTATTTGCATGGCAACAGAACATGCAAATTTTGAGTTTGACGCACAGTTACGAGAAAACTACGCCAGCTAAAAATTTTTCGTAAGAGGAAACTCCGCTCACAAGTATTGTCTACACATCTAACACGATTTTATATAAATATGAAATTTTGACGTTATCGCACTTGAACACCCTTAAGTTTCCTCCCTAGATAGTTGCGTTTGTGTGTGTGTGTGTGGGTGAGGCAGGAGTGGTAAGTTTGCCGTTGACCGACGTATGTAATGTATAAGGACATGCAAGTTTCGCGTTTTCTTATACATACTAGCTAGAAAGTAAAACGTTTTTGACGGATTATTTATTTTTTAATTAATAATAGCTTCCATTTAGAATACAACAGGTCTGTTCGGAATTGTCAAGTAAAAATGCATAGTATAAATAAAGTTATTACAACAAACGACACGTAGGCTGGTTGAACAACTGAATTATGGTTTAAGAACCACACTTTCCAACAGCAATATACATAAGAGGAATCCCTAAACAATGTTCTAGTACAAAACCAACACACACACAAATACCAGCATAACATAAATTTACAATAGAACAAGTTACGATTTATGAATTAAAATAATTACTCACACTCGTAAAAATCGTTAACATTACAGTACAATTACATGGAAACAGCGTACCTACAGTTGATGAATTAAAATTATTATTTTCTATAGTAAATTGGTAAGTGGTTTATCAACTGCATTCCCGGAAAGTAAGGATTCATGTGGAGTACGTGATTTTTGCACCAATTTCTAATTAAATGATGGTGAACTTCGTAGTTATTTTGATATTGTGAATTTAGAAGTGCAAACGTAATGTGCAATAAATATATATTCCTGCGACAGTTAACAAGCTGAACAATAAAAACTGAGGTTTACATAAATCAGTTTTCTTAGAATTAAGGTGCTATTCTTTCAAGTCTCTTCTGCAGAAGTTTGAAAATTTTAATACTTATCTAATTACCAGTAATGCCCAAAATAAATAATATTTAACTTACTTGTTCGTAGTAAAAAGGTGTTTTACCAAGGCAGCGCGAGGAAAAGGTTGATTCTGCATTATATTGAATACATAACAAGCCTTATCACCACCAGTTCTTGGAAAATTCGTTAGTTCATTAAACCACTAGGCACGGCGTATCAGTTACTGATTTTCCATGGTCTCCTGGATTTGCTCCAGACGAATTCTGATAGGGCCATGGCCGAATCCTCTTCTAATTCATGGCATTGTGCAAAGTTTGATGCAACCGTCTCTAATGACATCATCGTCGACGAGACGTAACTAAAGCCTACTAGAAGTCAGGGATATTAACAAATTGCAAAATGTCGTCCATCTTCCCAATATCACAGGGTTAAAAATCCTACTACACTTAAAATATATATTTGAAAATATATGACACCGATGTACAGGAGTGTTAATAATGTAGGTATTGTAAAATTGTTCTCCACCCGTGAGTGGTTGCGTTCTTATGTGTGTTTAGGAAACAGTAACTTATGTACTGCTGTTACCAGATTTGTTTGGTAACAATACCGATCACTTGCAATTTTTAAAACTTGAAACATGGTAAAGTCGTGTTCGAAACGGCCCATTTTGGGGAAGATTACGAATTTTGGGTGGATGGTTTGGAACGTTAAGGCCTTGTTACGGAGTTTTGCAGTGATTTCGAAAATATTTTTTTATTGCTACCTAATACTCATATCAAAATTTCGTTGCACAGTTTTGCCACTTATATGTTATAATTTGTAGCTAAATTTTTTTGTATAATTATACTGAACGGTTTATTAGATTTCATTACCCAAAGTACCACGTTTTTCGTCGTGAAAATAAGCAAAAATGAAGGAAATTATTTTTTTGCTGGTGAATGGTACATTATTTTTAATAACGCGTCCACAGTATTGTGCATCGTGTGATTGCACATTAACTCAATTTTTTTCAAAACTTTTGGTTAAAAAATATTTGAGTTATTTGCACCAGTCTGAAAAAACTCGGGAACAAGCCCTTAAATATCAGCACTGCATGCAGCAAAGTCGGAAACTTAGAGGTGTGATGAAATTTCGATGTTCTTTTGTTACTTCATTAGTACGAAAAGCCACTTCTTAGGCCGGGTAGAGTAACATTTCAACTCGTTACGTTTACAAAGTGATCCAACGGAAATAATAATACAGTAGTGTAGCAGCGAGTGACTTATTAATTATTCTCTCTTTGCAAAAACATGTGATTAAAATACCATACTACCAGTTAATATTGTTATTTTATTTCACTATACGAAAATTATTTTAAGACAAATATATATCATGATTTTTACACACAAAGTAAAACGGCTTGTCGTAAATACTTAACGTCAGTTTCAGTTGGAATACGAGACAGAAGAGCCAAATTCAACAGACAATTGTACAGATTTATTTGGGAATTTTGTGTGCTACTGTACATCAGTAATTTTCAACCCTAAGTCTCAAAATTGTTAAGCCATAAAATTGATCACGTGGTCACGTTGATTACACAAATGACAGACTTTAGTGGTTTCGAACATAGATAAGTGTGCCATGCTGTGTATTGATTAACAACTTACAATCAGAGCCGGCTTAACCTAAGGGGCAAACTTGGACAAATGCCTTGGCGCGCTTGGTGTAAGGGGGAATTGTTTAGTTCACGAACTTTTTAAAATTTACCTTATCATAATACTGACATTTAAAAAGGAACTTAAAAATAAGTAGTTTTCCTGCATATATGTGGTTATGTAATTTGTTTAGTAATGAGTGTCTAAACCTTTTCGAATTAGCCTATTCTTTGATTTGGTGAGTGAAATTAAATATTTATAATTTAGTTAAATGTTTATATTTTCCACTTTGCGTGTATTTAATTTTGTGTGTGTCCCACGTAAATTTTGCTGAAAGAAAAATACTAATTCAATTGGAACAAGCGGAATACAAAGGGAGGCGCTAGGCAGTGTTTGCCCATGGACGACTTTATCGTACGGCGACCCAGCTTATAATACAATATAGGAAGTTTTTTAGACTGTATCTGTGCTATGACGGCAGTGAAGGTCAGGTCAACAGTTGTGACCCACGACCTCGAGGGCCGGGCGCTATCAACAACCACGGACTCAGTCTCTGCGGGACATGTCAATATGTGCAGGGGATCGCGTGATTAATGTCCCGCCGCGGGCGTGGCGAGGGTGAGCAGAGGGCGAGGGGGTGTCGCGATGTCGCTCGCTCCAGCTGGTTGCCAGGGGTGAGCGCCGAGCTGTGATTTATCATATCGGCCGCGGCTGGGCTTGATTTCCGAATAGTTCGAGTGTGGGGAGCGGAGGGAGGGGTTCTGACCTACACGAGAATGGAGGCGATGCGGCAGAGTTAGGTGCTTAGCGAAACTGTAGTAGGCCTATGTATAATCCACTCGGTAGTATTGATTACGTGATCAGACTTACTAAGTCGTTGGAATTTTTAACGTTTTGATTTCCGAACTTACGAAAACTCCAAAAGTTGTATGTTGATGGCTTACAAAAAAATGTGGGTAAATCTCAGAAGCAGCATATTTAATTCGGTGTAAACCAAGTTCGTATAGTGCAGAATATCCTTTCACACTGGTACAATATAATTATATGACATTACAATCCATGACGTGGCAGTGTTCTACGGCAAGCTGCAGTTGACCAAACTACTATATAATATACACTTGGAGCATGTGTGTAGAAGCAGCAAAGTGTACCTGCCCCTATCAGTATAATGTTCAACATACAGAAGTGAAATAGTGGGTAGGACGCAAACTCAGTTACACACGCCAACAATATTGGCTTCGCTGGCCAGCAATATGGCGGAAACGACTACCACCAATCAGTGAAAGGCGGCTGCCCTGCTAGCTGGCAGTCAGGCCAATACGAAATCTGCCCTAACATGCAGGAGCCAAGCAGACACGGGGCTGGTATCAACAGCATCGAGCAACCAATAAGCGGCGAATTTCGCCCGTATCAAATATGCCGCCATGTCATTTCATGTCTGCATTGCTATTTAGTCTGCGGCGGTTCTACGGAAACACAGAGTTATGTATAGTCATTTGTTAACAACATACGCCATGGAATACTACAGTCTTCGTCTCTGATTACAATTGCGTACAAGTAGTGTATGCTGTACAAAAATGCTACATTTAACCATCGAAAATAGATTTTCTTTTGTGAACCCACACGGGAGCCTCTATTAGTTTACTTTTTACACTCTCTTTCATGTGTTTCGTATGCTTGCCGCTACGTATCTTGCTCGGGAGCAGGGTTGATCAGAGTAGAACCGTGAAGATATCGAGTTGAGTATTTAGAGATCTTGCAGGCAGGTAGATTCTATTCGCACAAGGTTTTTGAACGGTTTTAGTGTATTGTCTTCTCTCTCGAGTATCTCGAGCAAGGTTTTCATAAGCGCGTGTTGGAGGGTGAGGAGTAGGTGGGTATATGTCCTTCAGAATAAAGTGAACATTTATCAAGAACATCTTGTTAAGAATAGCAGTTAAAAATATTTTATCGGATGTTGTATTATTCAAGTAAAAATTTGTGTACATATAGGCTTATGTCGTTCCTATAACTTGGTAGTTTAATTTCATAGTTATGTTTAGTAAACATTGTGACTGAAATATTGTTTATGTCAAACCAAGAAAATACGGTGTAATTTTAAACGTGCAGTAATGTTTACTAAGGATACATGAATCGGTACAAAGTAACTCCATTTTTAAGTACCCTGATTTTTGTTTCATTACGTCAAAGCATATGTTAAATAATCATTTACAACTACCCCTTCATTATAAGAGTAATTGGAAATGAATGGGGTAGTTGTAAATTGTGTTATTAAGCTATTTAATACTCATATTTTATCAAATTGTCATAATTGACATAGGAAGAAAGGCTAAAATAGCTAACATTCACTGGTATTATGCATTTTAACCTAATACAGAGTTTCGTATTTACTAAAATGTAATGATTCTTCAAATATTATTCACAATTACCCCACCTGACTTACTGTGGCCTCCGACGATAAGTGTTAAGTAAGGTACATTCTACATACTTCAATTGTGACGTACGGTGCTTTGTTTATATTAAAAAGTGACAGTACATTACAAATTATATGAAAGTATAAAAGAAACTATAGGTTTTAAAAGTGCTCACTTTATTCGGAACGCCTGTAACGTGCCTCATCAGCCGGGGTGGCCGGATGTTCGGCTGGTAAATGTCGAGGGCTGGAAGCGATGGCGTTGCAGGAATGTTATTGGTGACCTCCACAAAAAATCACGGTCGGTCGATTCCCTGGGTCTGCCGGCAAAAAGGGGCAGGAATTTTTTTGCTGGTAACGTTCTGGCATTTCACTCGATGTGCATGTACACAATGTCCTCCCCAGGAACCTTAACTTTTAGGACAAAAATGTAGATCTGCTTTTAAACACTATATCGATCACCAAGCTGGCTAAGAAAAAAAGGTTTATTAATTCGTTTGCGCATGTGTGTATAAATAAATTAATAAATAAATAAATAAATATATATATATATATATATACACATATACACACACAAATTGTCGTTTGATATTACACGATCCATAAAATTCAAGGTACTTAAAAATACATTCCTCTTATTATAACACAAGGTATTTTTATGCGATGTGGGAACAGCACGTAAAAATTAAAATTATACATTTTAAAACGTTACGCGTTGTTTGTTGTACATTTATCTGCGGTTAGCAGAACTTCTAGTGATAAGAAAACTGAGATGGTGGTGGTTAGTTGTCTTGTTGTCAGTATTAAGACGCCGTAATATATATATGTGTGTGTGTGTGTGAACAAGTTTTGTATCGGTATTATATTGTGTGTGGTTTTTATTCATTCCAATTGACAATTTATGTGCATACACAGCAACGTTACGACTTGTTCATGTGCATTTGTTCCCTGATTACAGTAAACTGAGAGTCATATGCTTGTATAGACTATTCTGGATAAGGTGAGCAGCGTTCAAATTTTTCTTTCAGCCTTTTAGCAATCGTCTTCAATTTTTTTGACCTGAAAACTTTCCTGGAACAAAAAAAAACAGTGCAAACATTCCCCCAATATCAGAACTTAACATATTTTGCCCAAATAGAATACAGTTTTTTGATATTAAATGTGTTGGGGAGTGCTCAGTTTAAAGTGAACAGGCTATACTAAAATACAGGTGGAGCAAAAGTTATATACACATACATACACACATTCGTATAGCACGTACAGCAAAGACATGCTCTATCATGCTAGCAACACTAGCGATGTACAACTTTATTACCGAGAGGTATGCAACACACATGACAACAAAGAAGGGCGAATTGAAGTACTTGTATGCAGGGGCACAGGCGGTACGTCAATAGTAGTACGTCTAATGCAGTAAAACGCAAAATGTTTTATTGTTTAAATTTGGTGGAAACACAGGAGCTACATATGCGTACTTATTTGCACATAACCTGACACAGTGATTATATCTTTGTATTTGCATTAGACAGAACAGTATTACTCTACACCTTGTACGTTTCTGAGCTGCTTGTGTTCAAATTGTCCTTTATCTATCAGAACACAGGCACACACATGTCGCAAAACCGCTGCCCTCACCGCACGCAAGTGATCGTTGGTTACTAGCATTACAGCGATATGCAGTCTTGCAATGCATTCCATGACGCTTTCCACATAATCATTGTGCACTAGTTCCTTAAAGGTGTTCAAGTGCGGTAAAATCATAATTTTATATTTATATGACATACTGTTAGTTTTGTGTAGGATATTTGTGAGTACAGTTCCTTCTTACAAAACACTTTTAACTCGCATAGTTTTCTCATAACGGTGCGTCAAAGTCAAAATTGGCATGTTCTGCTGCCATACAAATAGCAAAAACCAATTGACTTACGCAAGCGAAATAATTCACGATGAAATAACATGCCACGGGCTACGTAATAAAAAATTTTTAAAAATCCCGTAAAATATTTTTTTATTTTAAAAAATTGCTGAATTTCAACTTTTTTTTCTTGTACTTTCGTGATTTTTTAAAAAATTCAAAATATTGCGGCATGGTCTTCTAAATACGTTATTGCATAGCTCATGGGATGTAATATCACAGTGAACTATTTTATTCAAGTAGGTCAGTTGGTTTTCACTATTTGCATGGCAGCAGAACAAGCAAATTTTGACTTTGACGCACTGTTATGGGAAACCTAAGAGAGGTAAAATTATTATGTAAGAGGGAACTGTAGGCCTAATCATAAGTATCGTTTACAAAACTAACGTTATTTCATATAAATATTAAATTATGACTTTATCACACTTGAACACCCTTTAGGAATCTCCATCTGAGGGATAGAGATCCGGTGACCTTGGTGGCCAGGATACACGTACATCGCTTCCTATCTACCGCCATTGAAAGATAAGATCTAATAACTGATGAGCTGCTGCACTTCAATATGTTGGTACCACATGACGCGTCGCAGCGCTAGTGGAACATCGTTTTAAGAGCTCCCGTGGTACCCCGCGGAGAAACACTATCTACCCACCTCCTGTGAGTGTGTCAGGGAAGAGATACGGTCCTATCAACCGGCTTCCCAGGATATCGCACCAGATGTTTATGTTCCATCGGACCTGACAACTCCTAGCACGAACGACATGAGGATTGCCGTGATGTCAGTGGTGGGTATTGTGCCAATTACATACTCTTCCTTGTATAAAATGAGCTTCATTAGTCCACAGGATGTAACCCACAATGTCAGGGTTTTGTTGAAGTGCCCTCAGCATCCAGTGACAGTACTGTAGACGGCGTAGTCCATCCCCTTCAATTACGTGCTGTATGGGACTGTACTGATATTTATTACAGCACATCGCCATGAAAGATGGTCTGTGCAAACGAATGACTCACACGACGCTGTGAACGAGATTAAGATGGAATCCATTGCAAACATCTGCAGTAGAGCCTTGACAGTATATGTGCTACACGGGTTGCCTATTTGTCAGCATTGCCAAAATGCTCCGACTTTTGAGTACCTGTACCACAGAAACTGTTTTCCTGAGCACGTTCGGACAAGTGCACATGTTTTGTTCCTTATGTCATTCCGGTTCTTTATTCACTAGAATGGGCTGCTACAGGCGTACATGTACAATAATACATGCATAACAACAGAGGCGACCCCATGTTTCCAACGCATGGGATGGGACGCTGTTCACAATTTATTTCCTGCATACGTATCGTCATGCATTTGAATTGAATACGGAAGGTCATCATTTCATTTGTAGTAATTGTTGAATTATCGTCACTTAACATGTTCATTAACACAATTTTCACGGCGGTACTTTGCCCATACTATTGACAATAGAGGAGTAGTTCCTTTACTCTTTATTCTTGATTTAGGTCTGCACCTAAGAGTTTTACTGCGATTTACATTACATCTTGTATATGCAAGATGTTCGGGAATGAATGGTCGTAAATTACATGGATGACAGACAATGTGAAAAGAAGTTTTATTTGTTGGAGAAAATTTGTCTGGAAATAGCACCCTATGTTGTTTAAATCTGCTCCAGATATATAATGTGCCTACAATTAATGTTATATTTTTTTTTTTCAAACAAACCCTGCTAAAATCTGGAATAAGACAATGTTGAAAATTATGAGTGACTGTGAATAGGTTGTGTTAATGTGTGTACGGCACAAAACCGAGAGTTCTAAGGGCGCTGCTGATTGGTTTACTTAATGCCACTCTACTGGAGTGCAGTGCTTTACAGTTATTATTTTTACAGTAGGGCTTGAAGATGTGATACTATCATTGGTTCTTGCAAAGTGTGATGTAAATTCCATAGAATTTTCTTATGTTTGCGTTTTTTTTTCGAATCCGGTTAGTATCTTCCCGACATAACAGTCTACAAAAGTAGATTTCAGTCGTTTTGAGGGCCCCGAAAATAATGTCTCAATTAGGAGTACGGCATTTTTAAACTTGTGGCAACATATTTTAAAGTGTATGTTCATTTCGCAGGTATACAAATGTAATACACGTTACGAAGATTTTAAGAAAGGAATAATCGCAAATTGCAGCAACGTATGAAGTATGAGTATTTTGTAAGCCCAATTTGTGACTGCATACAATATCCTCGTATGAAAAATTTCGACTAAAATTGCTCTGAAATGACAAAGTGAAGAGATGAATTCTTCGAGGATCTACAAATAATAAAAAAACAGGCTTACTTAAATAAAATAATTCACACTCGAATTTTACAAAGAAAAAAACACGAGGTAATGTGATATCTGAATAAATTTTGCAGTGGGCGCGTATTAAAAACTGAAGTCATTTTGTATAGATATTTGGCACTCCAAGCAATGTCATATATAAAAAAAAATCACCTTGGTTGGTTACGCACGGAAATGTTTTACAGAATTTTTTTTTTGTAATTTTTCTTTAGTTTCAGAATTTACTTTTAAAATCCTTCAACATTTCATTACATAATTATAGATTTTTTTGAAGTAGTTCACAACATTCGAATTTATTTGAATTTTTTACATTACAGTTAGTCAGTTGGCTTTATATTTTTGTATGCCGTAGTGACGCTATAGGTTTAGAATTTGTCACGTTGGACAAATACCATTAAACATATATTTATTTGTATCAAACGAAATTTTGTCACAGTTATTGACTATAAATCAGTCAGTATTTTATAAAAAAATAGTTTAATAATAAAATAATGAATACTTTACTTGCAAGTATATTTAATACAGTGAAGATCATCGTCTTGATAACTACATGAGCACGACGTGCCACCGACTGCACAATATATTCTAACGATTCTGAACAATACAGATAAAATATATCCATGAGGTACTAACTATGTGAATCGGAGAGTAGGAATGGGTGCGGCCTAAGCCAGTACAAAATACAGTCTTTTCATTCTCCTGGAGTGAGTTCAAAAACCAGGGAAAAAATTCAGCCAGGAAGGACCAGGAATCGAAACAGGGTCTTTCTGTATGATACTCAAGTGAGTCTCTACTTTACCACTTTGCTTGACAATGTCTCAATGACTCCTTATCATTCGAGACTGTTAACTTCTGCTTTCGACGGTGATTGCGTGGACATCTTTCATGTAGTCGGGATGTTCAGATGAGGAGAAACAATGACAATAACGTGATAAATGGCATTACGATATTAACAACTATTATAAACTGTGTTAAAATTCAAAGGACTGTTTCAACAAACAAAGGGTAAACAGATCTCTAGAAAAATATTATCGTCGCTTCTCATTGAAATGTTTTCTTTGCGTTAACTTTGTCACTGAATTATCACTCGATCATAATTTGTTCACATTGGAGTTAGGTTTCACGTCAGTCGTTTAGGCCCTACTGGAATACCAAAATTTTCAAAAAGCTTACTTGGGAGTGGCTATACAGTTTAATGTATCTATCAACGTTTATTTATTATTAATATAAATAAAATTCTCGTTATAATTTAATTTTGGTATGTACGTAACCGTGCACGTACAGTAAAGATATGGCACGTTGGTGAAACTTTGGACAAAATGTACTTTTCTTTATTTCTCCTTTTTTTTACAGGTTGGTATATTATCATTTTCAAAACCAGTTATTGTTGCATTGGCAACAAATCACATCATGTAAAAACGTTAGTCATGATAGTAATATAGATGTCCCAATACTGTTAGCACCCTACGATGAAACCTTAAAGTTAAAGATAAACTTTGACAGACACAACAAGGCCGCCACATTGACATAACAAATATATGCACGTAGCAGAAGTTAACAAGTTTTATACTTATAAAGAAACTAATTAATACAATTTTTGGAGAATGTTATATCGTAAACATCGCTGTTACTGGTTGGTTTCCATATAAGTATTTTAAACAATGGTATATAACGTACAGATAATACTCATGAACAAATTAACAGTTCATACAACTACATTACTTCAAAACAAAAATTAAGAAATGTAGTGTTTGCATAAGCTGGTGAGACGATAATTGGTAAATAGTATGATAGCAAAACTAGATTTGCTATTGCGTGCTTATTTCAAAGTTGCTACAATTAAAACAGCTCAGAACAGTACGTTCTTACAGAAACATTCGATTATGACGACGTATGTGTATTACCTAAGGCATTACTGATTGCTTGAAACATAACGATATTTGTTAATTTGTTAAGTAGCACACATTTATGAACACACAAAACACATTATAGACAATATAGAAATAGGTATACGAATACAATTATGCGTTAACAAGTTTTGTGTATATACAAGAAAGTGAACAGTAAATACAGTAACTAGCATAAAATAGGCCTATACGAAAAAATATTGGTCATATTAAGAGAGACAAACAAAAAAAAATATATAATTAGCAAGAACTCGTTGTTAGTAACGAGAGTTTGGTCAACGTTGTTTAAAACGTGCTTCGGATGCGTTATTCGGTTGATCAAGCAAACAAGGCATGAAGATTAATTTACGATTTCGTGGTTAAATGTTGGGAATATTATCACTGTTTGAAGGCTGCAGTGATATATATATATATCTGTACCTCGGAGGCATAATACACTATGTCCACGTTTTGTCAAAATGAACTTTTTGCTGTAATCATGACCACAGCTTTAAGTACTTTTTAGTGACATACAACGCATAGTCAGTGTTGTGTCGAAAACTTTTTTTTTTTTTTTTTTTTTTTTTTTTTTAGCCAAACAGCTGGATTCATTAATGAATCACACTCTTCAAACTGCTCTCCTGGAAAACGTGTTTTTTGTGACATAGTGTCTTAAGCCTCCGAGGTTCAGATATATATAAGTCAACAATAGAAAAAATTAATTTTAATGCTTGTAACAATGTTCCTGATAAAATATCACTATACTAATGAAATAATAGGAAAATATTAATAAAAAAAAAAGGATTCTTGCTTTGACATATCAGCTAAAATTATAATAGTACATCTAGAAACATTTGCATTCAAGTGCTGATATTCTGCATGAAAGTCATAAATAGATGTTTATCTCGCTAATGCTCGTACAATTTACTAAAATTATTATCTTCGAACCGAGGGCCTTTGCAAATAGCCTAATGATCCAGCACGAGAAACACGGATGCAAGCATATCGTTGGCTTCGTTTTCATCTTTGACGAATCAAAAATGTGTTAATGGATAATGACTGCAACCTGACCAGAATCATTAAGGCAAATTCTCATATTACATATTTATCTGCCAAATAATTCTCAGACAAACGCCACATGTTGTAAGGCTATAAGACCACTATTTGATATGTACATAAGCCACGATAGAATTCAGTGCAGGCTTCCATGAAATTATATGTAAACTAGCTGGTTCTTGCAACTTCGTTTGCGAGGTTTTCAATTTAATCCGACAATATTTCTGAAACAAAACGTTTTGAAAAGTGCTCATTGGGGCACAGTTATGTTAAGGGTAATTAATGTGCGTTTTAGAAATATTTTGAAAAGGTAAATTGTCCCAAAAAATGTTTTTGGGGGTGTACCTCGTACTGCTTCTGTACCTTCGTTGTACCTTCGACCGACCGCAAGTATATTTAGTTTTGGTAGAAACCTTCGTGGTCGTACACACAACTGACGAACATTTTTTCTCATAAAATTAAATTTGTTTTGGGTACACCGTCATACTCCTATGCCCCATTTTAACCCCCTCCCTTCAAAAATTAATTTTTTTTCGCCCTAAAACTTTTTGGACGCACGCAAAACTCACCAAAATTTTTAGTTCCCCCCTTACATTTTTTGGGTATCCTGTTCCGCCCCTCTACTCCGCTATGCCTCCAGCTTCCCCTACCCCTCTCTCAGAAATGGCAGACACCACCGCGGACGCACGCGTACTTGCAAAACTTTATTTCTTCACTAATATTTTTCTGTATCCTTTTCTGTCCCTGTACTTCTTTTTGCCTCCCTCCGACCAATTTTTTTGCAGAAGATAATATTACTGGTATAAAACCACACAGAAGACGAACAAACGAACTTTAATTTATATGACATAAGCTAGCAGTCCGTCAGTGGCATTGCCCGCAAATGATTTATCGAATGACAGATGTGCCATGTTTATCTTAGTCTACATTGCATGTAGAACAAAATTTTGAAATAAAATATGGACTTAACAATTTGATTGCGTTTGCATATTTCTGCGACATCGCCTACTGTTGGTGCATAGAAACTATTGTTGAGCTAACTGTGCTAGTTTCTGCCATTTATTGAACACTTTGTCTGCACATTTGTTCGCTTTATTAATTGCTTATACCAAGCAGTTGCAAATCGTCAGTGCGTAAATAAACAATATGTGTGGCCGTATTTTCATATTAGTTCGCTGGGTTCACCTGTTGTTTAACCACATAATTTACACTATGCAAATATGCCTTTTTACTCATGAAATGTAACAGTAGCAGATTTATTTCCATTATATTTTCTATCTTTACACCCAAATGCAACACGCAATAGCAAATTTATTTCCATTATATTTTCTATCTTTACACCCGAATGCAACACACGTAACCGTTTTCATTCAAACCATTCAAACTGTCAATAGTATCACAGACGCTTACAAAAAAAATTACTAGATCTACTCGATAGAGTCGATTTCTAGTACGCAATTGTAATTCCGTATACGTATATTGTACTGGTATAGAAGGATATTCTGCACTGTTCTAACTTGATATTATAATACCGTTCTGCGACAGATTTTCCAGCACATACTACTGTTCGAATTTGTGTGCGGTTGAAAAAAAAAGTAAACATCTGACGACTGGATAGATCTAATCACGTGACCAATACTGCCGAGTGGACTTCACTTACTACGTTTTCGTACCGACCTTCCGAGATTAGTTTGTGTTGGGCCACAGTAATGGATTGTTCGCGCAAAACGAAATTTCGTATAATCTGTAATAAGAACCAAACAGCAACGGCATGTTGGCAGAAAGATCCTTGCTTCACTGTTATCAGATAGTTCAACAAATTGCAACAAAATAACATAAACCTGCCACTTTGTTAAAAGGTCGCCATGTGAGGATCAGCAAGTGCCATCCGTAATAAATTGGGGTGTGGTGGGAAGGTTGAGGCGGGGAGTAGACAATATTAATTTCGTCTTTGAGGGTCGTATTGCCACGCCATCTTTCCTTCTACGACATTCGTGACGCTTTCTGAATATAATGCTGTTAATTTTAAGATGACACCCACCAGTTTCTGGCTTCTAGAGTTGCTGTCGATGCACCAGATATTTGCCATAATACCAACTCGTATGGGAGTCGAAGTTTTGAACGTGTTACCCTCGTTGACTCATGACCACCCGAATGATATGTTAAAGGCGCGCTCTACCGCAATTTTCATCACCATTATTTTATTATGTATTTGTACCAGATTTTTTATTATTATTTTAGACACAAAATGTGACTAAATTGAGCTCTTGTTAAATTTTCTTATCTCTAATAGTTTTCGCGTAATGGCTTGTTAAAGTTATATTTTGCATGTTACCGTTTCAACGACTACACTAAAACCAACTGATATACCAAACTCAAAAAATCACAGTGGATAAAGACATTGCAGGCTACAGTGACATGCTCATAAAATTAAAGAATAAAACTTATTTGTGTTTTAAAAAAAATATTGAATTTTAAAATTTTTTATTTTTAGTTTCAGCAATTTTTTAAATTCAAATAAGTTCTATTCTTTAATTTTATGGGCATATAATTGTAGCCTTCAACGTCTTTATGCACTGTGATTTTTTTTAGTTCGGTACATCAGTTGGTTTTAGTGTAGTCGTTAAAACGGAAACATGCAAAATATTACTTTAACAAGCCATTACGCGAAAACCATGAGAGATAAAAAAATTTCATGAGAGCCAAATTTAGTCAAATTTTGTGTCCAAAATAAGAAAAAAAATATCTGGTACAAATAAAATAAAAAAAAACGGCGATGAAATGTTTTATTAAGCTACCACTACAAAAAGCTAAGGTGTCAGTTGCACTGTTTTCGTCAATAACTATAACTATATATATATATATATATATATATATATATATATACAAACTTACCTTTCGGTATATTCTGGAAATCTGATCATAATCTCGGTTCACGCAGACATTATTCATGTACTTGGGCACAAAACAACGATAATAATTTTTACTATTTATTTCAGCAGTTTTAACACACAGAAAATCGCTACTTTCGACACAAATTAAATCTCGCAACAATTCAGAAAATACTTGTAAAACACCGCCATGTTTTTCCCGTATATCTAACTAGTCAGTTTGTGTTATGCTACAAATTATTACACATCAAACAAAGATTTTCAGTAACGTAGTCAGAGTCGCAATATTTTTATTATGTTAATAATAAAATCTAAAACCAAAAATGTCTACATTTATTACAATTCAGTTGCAAGCTTGCTACACGTAGAACTCGCTGCTGCCATCTTACGTTCCCCAACTGAACCTGATGAAGGAACTACTCCGGCTATCCAAGTTACACCCCCGCGGCCTGAAGAGTGTTTAATTTTCGTACGTTGACACAATGGACACACATGGAATTGTTTCGTAGAGAAAACCTGTTTACTAACGCACTGCAACTCATTCGTAGTGTGAAGTAAGCGTCTCAAATGTGAGATAAGGCTAAAGTCTTGTTAGGAAGTATGTCAGCATGTCTGCAGGACTTCGAAGTGTCAAATTCCCTGCCTTCAGCGGATTGGAGACATGTTAAACGAAGAAATATGACACCCTTGGCAGTTCCTCAGTTTACAGAGCAGACTCGCAAGAAGTGACAGAAAGTTCTCAGCTTCTGTCAATATTTATCCCTGGAGGGTTGCCGTGTATCGACTTGCTGGAGCCGTGGGGCGCGAGGAAAGAGCGTCATATATTGTCGGGAGGAGGGTGAGGTCGTGACGAAGAAGGGAGGGAAGCGAAGTATTCACGAGAAACACATTACCCTCGCGTGACGTGGACAGAACGACAGAGGGTTGAAGAAGGAGTGCTTGCAGAGGGTGAAGGTTGCTGCCAGGAGTTTTTTTTATTGTCGAATAGATAAGGTAAAGAGGTGCACCGAAGAGGAGGGGAGAAAAGAAAAAAACTAAGAAACTATATAGGAAGAACGAAATGAAAAAGAGACATCTGCAACTTTGAGAGCGAGTCTGTTAAAGAAAAAGACAGAGGTAGAGAGAGAGACAGAGAGAGAAGCAAATTTCTATTAAATAGAAGGAGGTAAACTTATCCCTATACCGTGAAGACGAGCTGTAATTTCGTCTGGGTTGGACTTAGGCTTTAGGCCGTAGAGGGAAACCCACCTATTATTAGTTCGGAAAGTTGAAAGTCTAGTAAGAGTGCAATAGCTTCTAGGGCAGTCTTTAACTCGACTGGTTCGATAAATATGAAGGAATAATCGAAAACACATTTCACGTATTTTAACCTCCTTTATTATCAAATTTCGAAACGTCTTGGAGTCCTGACAGTCATTTGTATACGTAACCAACTGAAGTAAAAATCACGACAATTGTGTACCAGTGATATAGTTTTTTTTTTTTTTATTTATTTATTTATTTTTTTTTTTTAACTGTTTGGGAGTTTGAATTTCAAAAAATCCTATAACTGCTTTTCGGATATTTACGGAAGCAACATTTTGAGGTGAAAACCAACTCTATCCCGAAGGATTCAATAGATGTTGATATTTTATCGGAAACACATAAATGTTGAATTTCGAAGAATCCTGAAATTGGCTAATATATTCATTTTCATATGTGTCCTATTAAAGTAATAATCACGATGATAGTCCGTTAGGTTCGAGCTCTATCAACGTTTCTTCGGAAATACACTTCACCACTTTTCACCCCCTTTAAATTCGAATTTCGAAAAAAAATCTTTCTTAGTGCTCGCCTACGACCTGAGGGGAAACCCCACAAAACACTTTATGCTTCTAGGTCCAGTGGTTTAGGCTGCTACGAAGGCATTTTTTTGTTGTAATTGAAACTGCTTTCCTGACAGAGATTGTAAGTTGGATATGAATGAAAATTATAACTATTTCTGGTTTGTTCATGTGCACATATTTAATTTTTCTGTGTAAATTTGTGTTCCATTTACTGGTTATTTCATTTTCGTAGTAGGGTACTACGTGTATTGGCAGATAGGCCTGAATGTAAATACATATACCATCTATATTTGTAATTCAAAAACTGTGTAACCAATTTTTATTGCAATTTCTTTCTTTTCTTTTCTTTTTTTCAAATTTTCTGTAATTTTTTACCTTGATGGAAAAATCCTATTTTTCTAATTTTAACATGGAAAGAAAACAAATTCCTGTCCCCCCCCCCCCCAATTTTTACAGTTTTTTTTTTCGAAGCTTCGAAACCCTCGGCATGGCTAAGTAATCTTTTTGCTTAAGTCGTCTTGGGAAATATTGACAGAAGTGCAAAAATTTGAAAAAGTATAGGGACCTAACAGTTACACTGAAAGAAGTATTTTATATCTGTTCCTTTGTTCGTGTTTGTAAATAAGGGGATTACACATTTAATACATCGGCCATATTAATGAGAGTGCCATATTACATGTTAGGTACTGGCATACTCGTAAAAACTACAAAAGTAAATGTACTCGAAAATGTGGACATAGTTCTCACGTCTGAGGCACAGAAGAGGAAAGGAATTACAAGCAAAACTGCACTGTCACCTCTACTTTGCAAAATATAAAACTGGCGTGTAGGTTGCAACCTGTACTACTTGGGACTATGGCTCTTAGCAGAAACTCTGTAGAAAAAAAGGTGCTCTTGTTTCAACAGTCTGGGACCTATCGTTTTCTTCCAAATGACAAATGAAACTACAGCGATAGAGTCCCAGAAACAAATAAATATTAATTATGGTATCGCGAGCGTAGAATGAGTATATAGGCAAAGTGCCGATCGAGCTGCGCCGTAGCAAAATCCTGTTCCAAGCATGCATTTGTTGTGCCTATGATCACGTGACCTGAGATGTGTACAATATGTAGGACGTATTTATGTAAAGTACAACGTTTATGGTTTCTTAAACAGAGAATCTTATACAAATGTAGCAGGATTTCACATAGTTCTTAGACCGAGACAGGAAGCACTGTGAAGTACTGGATACATATTTAGTAAAAGCCGGGTTCAAATTCTTGTCTGGTCGTAACGATTTAAGCATTTCATGCTTTTCCAAAATCCTCCTAGGCAAATATTAGAAGGCGTCTTGGTCACAACAACTTTCCTCCCATTTCCTAATTCTCTGAACCAGTGGTTCAATCCTTAACGACTTAACTGTCGACGACGTGTTAAGTCCTTCTTGAATGAAACAATGCTCGTCATAAAGATGTACTCATGAAATGCCATTTCGTGGGTTTTGACTGTTTAATTTTTGTAATGATTACATTGAGTAATTTTGTTGGAGACTAAAATTGGGACTTGACAATGTTCGAAGTAGAATTACTTATTTTTGCATCAAAATAGTTTGCGAATTCTTTTATAATTCACCCAGCAGTGCAGATTACTCGCCAAGTAAACATTGGTGTCTAGGTTGCTACAAATAAATCGAACTAATCGTAGTTTAGAGATTGTTGCTAGCCGCAACTATCTTGCTGAGCTGTATAAGAAGATACTGTGGTGGCAGAACTAAGGGATTTCCGAGTGCACAGCACGGCTCGTGTTACCTTTTATGCTGCTGCAGCAGCCACCTTCACGCCGCAGCTGTCATGCAAGCAGCATAAGCTGATATAACAGTGGTAAGATCAAAGTGGTTCAACAAGCATTGTGCTTCTCATGTTACCTGTATGCGCCGTGCGGCGGCGGCCACCTGCAAGCTTATCTCGGGTTTCGTAAAAAGACTCGAATGCCAGCAGATAACTTGGTTTAGAGTATTCCTGTGCGTACTCTCTTCTGCGGCACGGTGCTTGACCCAGATGCGAGATCCTTCTAGGAGCATTGAGGTAAAGACTTTCCGCGAGAATTCTAGATTTTAGATTAAAGCTGTTCAAGAAAGAAAAAAAAGTTGTTAAATTCCATATTTAGCAACTTCTGTACTTAAATCATGTGTAATGTAATGATTTTAAACCAGCACCGATACATTAAAATAGGTTTTTATTACTTTTTTATATACTTTATTGTTATGAAGTTATAGCAAGCAAAACAGTAAAAGTATTCGTCATTTATGAACGACAATTTTTTTAATTACCTAAAAAAGTGCTTCTAACATGCCAAAGAAATTTTGTGAAGCTGCCAGCAGGCATTCTCGAAAGGAAAAAAAAAATCTTTCAGCAAATTTTATATCGAAAATTAGCAGCAACTTGGATTGTCTAAAAAACTAAAACCGTTAGGTGAATGTCAAATATAACGGTTTTAAACAATAGCGCCATTCT
>PNEQ01111854.1:0-28566 GCA_003012365.1 Medauroidea extradentata
TGCGTGAATTAGTTAGCAAGACTACAGATAAAACATAACACTGGTTATCAATATTTGCAATTTCACATTGTGTGTATGTGATTTTGATTTATTTATAGACGATGTGGTGTAATGTTTGATTGGAAGAGAATTTACTTGTACAAGGTCTAGTAATAACCTGAATAATATCACCATATGTCTAAACATGCTACAACACTAAAATCTGTACTGTGTAATATGAGTTTTACACTACTACGTAAATTAACACACGTTAAAAAAATACAGTGGTAAAGTGAGTCAGCTTAAACGTACTGATCGCAATGGGAATAAGCCGTGCATAGGTTATGAAGTAATGAAACAAATTTAAGGAGTCTTTTTACGTGTGGTTAAACGATGGAGAAACGAGAGAGAGAGAGAGATGAGATTAATTCATTGTTACTATACGTAACATACGTGGTAGCATTCCTTCGAACACTACTGTATCGGAGTATATGTCGTAGTAATAGTATTTGTAAAGTATATTGCTAGAAATTAATGTTAAACTTTGTGTTTGTCTGTAGAACTGTTTAATTATTTTATTTAATACGGTAGTTACTTAGTGTGGTAGGCCGTGACCTTAAGGTTCCTGAAGTAGTGAGAGAGAGATATGTGATATCTGAATTTATTTTTGTCTTCTCTATCCTGGTTACAAAAAAAATTATATTTCTGTGTCTACAAATCGTGGCTGCGGGATATTTTGTTACATGTTTTTCACGTCTAGCGTTTAAATAAACAGCGAGACAGAATGAGAATGCATATTTTGTTACCGTTAGTAATGGTGTGTAGGCTATAAAATAACTTTGTAACATAATGATACAGTACGATTCAGGAACAGGGAAATATATATTTCGTTGCATGTTGGGTATCGGATACGGTTTCGTAGTGGATAGACTGCTAGCCTCTTACCATGCTGAAGTATGTTTGGTAATTCTCAAATTTTGTATGTATGTATGGAACACTTAATGTGTTATCGCGGTTCTATTCTGTCGATGTTATACATTCGCATCTCGAGAATTACTTTAGTGGAATTAAGAGAGAGAGAGAGAGAGCTGTCTGTGTGGTTCTCGAACTATGCTACAGTAGGTTAACACATTTCATTGTCTCGCATTCGGGAGGACTTGGTGTTCGATCATCGACTCTGGCCGTCCAGGTTTCGGGTTTCCCAGAAAGTACCCCAAGATGTCGTGATAGTTTGTTTTTCCTGTCCGACTCCTACCCGCTTTTACACATGTTCCTGGATTATCTGGTTCGTGTTGAGGTCACATACATATTTTAAATTAATAACACATACATAAAATTAATAAAATAAAAACAGTAAGTACTTGCAAAAAAATCACTCGTATTGAAACCGAGGCGCTCAACATGAATTTAAACAAGCATTTCTCACAGCTATGTCACCACGTACACTGTTCACAGTGTTATGAAAAGAATTACATGAGCTTCACTCATAGTTCCAGCAATCCAATGGAAACCCTGCAAGCCTTTCGCATAGGGGTGATGGTAGATTAGGCCGGTGTGTTCAGAGTGTTTTCTACTGTTTTTTCGTATCTGAACCTTAAACGCGGAAAACAGAGACAATCAGGCTAGAATAATATAGAATAATAGTAACAGTGATGCTAGTAGTTGTACTAAAGAGTGTCTATGCTATGGATGTGTTATGCGAAATTATATCAGCGAGTACTTTCTTTAAGGTGATGTCACAGGATATGTTTACTTTTCTCGCGAATTGAGAAATTTCACTGTCAAACATTGTTTGAGTATAGCTAGGTTCGAATCCCACTAAAAAAATTCCTGGTTTCGGTTTTCAATGGTTTTCCGAATTCGCTCCAAGCGAATGCTGGGTTGGTGAAAAAAGGTTCTAGTCGATTATTCTCCTGCATCCTTGCCTGGTTATGCGTTGTTGTCTCTAACTAGCTAAAAAAAGTCATCTTACCTTGTTTCTCACCACTATTGCGTGCGACAGGAAGGTTCGGTATTGTGGAAAATGTTAACAGGTAATATAGTTCTGACCGTCTTCTTAAGGTGAACGTCTGATTAGATGTCTAGAACTGCGGATGCTAAGAGCGACACATCACGCCTCACCCTAGACTCAAGTCAGTGAACTGTTGTTCTGTCTTCTCGCCAACTCGTCTCTATAGGAGGTTCAATGGTTACAATATCATTTCATGACGTAATATTACATTAACAGTGTATTATACACTGCTGTACCTTTCAAAAGATTTTACGTTATGCACGTATATAAATGTACGGGATCGCAAAATAAATAAAACAAAGCAATTTAGGTTGTTAGAAAATATGTTTGCATTAGTAGTACACCTGAAAATAGTATACACGTGTGCAACGTGCAGTGCATGTTAATCGTGCATAGATATTCCTCATGCTCGTTGAGTCGTATTGGATTATTCTTGTTAAGGGTTGATGAAGCCACTCATGTTGTTCAGGGGTTTGGGGTTGCGGGTACCTTAATACAGTGACGTTATTTTGCATAAAGTAACACTAATACTGCATTGTGTGTGTGTGTATGTGTGTGTGTGTAGCAATGGTGATGTAATATTTTTTTAATGGATAAATGATTTCCGGCTTTGTTTTAATTTGTCCAGTATTTACAGGTTATATTTAATAAAATTTGTAAGTAACGCTGTTTGAAATTGCAGATTAATAACTGACGTAGTGGTTAGAGATCTCGCCTTCCTCAAAGGCGAACCAGGTTCGTTTCCCGTCTGGGTTGAGGACGGACGTTTCGCACGCAGGAGGTACGATGTTGATCAACAGGTTTCCATTAATACATCTTAAAGACTAGTGTAATTTTTCTGGCAAGCCATACGTTACTCCTACGCAATATATACGATTTGAGTAAAATTTGTTTTTAAAAAATTTTGTAAGTAACACTGTTTGAAGTTACAAGTTAATAACTGACAAAATTAGGGTATCGGTTAGAGATCACGCCTTCCTCAAAGGCGAACCAGGTTCGTTTCCCGTCTGGGTTGAGGACAGATGTTTCGCACGCAGGAGGTTCGATATTGAACGGCAGGTTTTCTCGGTGTACTCCCGGTCCCCTCGCTCATATATATTATTTTGATGTTGCTTCATCATAGGATCTCACTTCATGTCACACAGCAGTGCTTTGCAGACCTTCAGTCAGAAGTCTAGAGTTGAGGGCGTTATTCTATCGTACTATAATATTTATTTACCAATGACAGAATATAATCAAGAATGAGTCTACCTAACATTGAAACTGAAGGTGTACGGTGCGCGTCAATGTGTTTTTTAATTAATTTGCAGTAAGTTTGTGGTGCTTAAAAATAAAAATAACATGTGCAAAACAAACATTTTCCAGACATTTTTTTTTACCAGGAGCATGAATGTAATCATACAATTCAGCAGAAGTTCTGTGTAATGAGGCTAATGAATGTAAGTTATGCAATTCAGCAGAAGTTCTGAGTAATGAGGCTACACAATATGATATTATTATTTTTTGCTAAGTAGATGCACACTGAACAGTTTTCCAATAATTAAGTAACAGGTGAATCTCTGCATGGTGGTTGTTGGTCTGGGTAGGTGACCACCTTAAGTAGTGAAAATCGTATTTTATATATGATATCATAATTTTTTTTTAAACTTAAGAGTGACTTATACTGATGTGTGTGTGTTCTTTTTTTTTAATATACCCAAATTAAATACTTTATACATCGTTTCGTAAGATACATTAATATTCACTGCAATGCATTTCGAGTAATGGTGTTCACATGGTTTGTGTTAGGTGTGTGTGTGTGTGTGTGTGTGGTTATGATGGATGTCTAGACAAACCCTTCGTCTTCCACCAAGGCGACCGGGTTCAATTCCTGGCACAGTCGGTATCAGGATTTTTGCATTTGGGATACGCGCTTGGCGATGTCGTCGGATTTGTGGGTTTTCTCGGGGATCTCCCGTTTTGTCCATCCTTTATTCCGGTGTTGCTGCTCCCGAGTTACGGGGTACTCTGCTAGTGTCGTAAGTTACGTGCGATAGTTTAAGTTGTTTAAACAATATTTAATGCGCAGCGCTTCAACGTAAATCCGAGATTCATAATAAAAGAACTGCAGATGTACACTACTGGCTAGATTTGCCCAACTGGAATCCTCACTGTGTAATATATTAGTAGTATGATTCGGGTTACTATTGTTTTTGTGATCTACATTAAGTAATATAGTGATTTGACGTGTATGACGTACATAATCTCGCGGTGATGTGTCGTGATAGAGGTTTTCATACAGTATGTACATAACTAGATATATTTTTTTAACGAACGTATACTTTAAATTCGCATGGTGATTATTTGTGGGTACACTATATTTTACCTTTTTTCGTTACTTGTAACAATATATACTTCCAGGGTGCTATTTCCGTCATGCTAGAATGGTGGGTTTTTCTGTACAACCAGCTGTGGGTCGTTGTCGCGCACTAGGATGCAGGTGTAGTGAACATGACGTATGATTTATCAAACAAATTGCGGTGATGATGATTATGATGATGCAGAGTGTGTAAGAGAATCATGTACTCACCTCGGGAGATGGCAGCCAAATGTGTATCAATGTCTGTTGAGCATCGACATACAATGTTGGAGAAATCTAGGGGGGGGGAGACATTAAGGGGTAAAAATGGAGGAGAGGTAGGGTTTTATACTAGCAGAGCCTGTCTCCCCTCTTCATTCGAGTAATGATTGTGCTGGAAGAAGGTTGTGCTGTTGGAGCTGTTGTTAGAGGTAAGTGTTGTAGGGGGTAAGGCTGTTATACACATATGGGGTTATATGTGTTGCACACACACTCTCTCTCTAGAGCCATCTTGTAGACATCTTCAAGATGTCTTGAAGATGTCTCAAGGATCTGCTATACATCTTGAAGACGTCTTGCAGTCTTCTTAAGGAGATGGGGTAGATGTCTTAAGGAGATGTTATGCATCTAATGGCTAGGGGGGGGGGGAGGTGGAGATGGGATAAGTGTTATTTTTTCTTGTAACATCTTGAAGATTTCTTCAAGATGTCTTTAAGATGCTATGCATCTTGAGATATGTCTTACACACATTAGGAGTTGTAGACGTCTCAAGGAGATGGGACAAGTATGTGATAAGCCTTCTAGCACAATCCTTATTTTTTCTTGAAGATGTCTTCAAGATGCTATGCATCTTGTAGACTTCTCTCTTGCTCATAACAATCAATACCCACACAGTGTATAGGCACAATTTCCTCCAAAAGGGTTACGTCTTGAAGATTTCTTCAAGATGTCTCCAAGATGTTATGCATCTTGTAGACTCCGTCACCCCTCGCCTACACACAATCAATACCCACATGGTGCTTAGACACTATTTCCTCCAAAAGGGCCCATTCTTGTAACGTCTTTAAAATTTCTTCAAGATGTCTTCAAGATTTCTTGAAGATGTCTTCCAGATGCTATGCAACTTGTAGACTCCTCCACCCCTCGCCCACATGGCGCTTAGACACAACTTGTATCAAAAGGGTCGCCAACCCCTCTGTATACTGTCTCCTCTGCACCCCTCGCCTACACACAATCAATACTAGGGGGAGAAATTGAGGGGTAAGAATGGAGGAGAGGGTAGGGTTTTATACTAGTAAAGCTTGTCTCCCCTCTTCATTCGAGTAGTGACTGTGCTGGAAGGAGGATGTGTTGCTGCTGGGGATCTGCTGTTGGAGGTAAGTGTTGGAGGGGGTAAACCTGTTATACACATATGGGGTTACATGTCTTGAAGATTTCTTCAAGATGTCTTAAGGAGATGGGGTAGATGTCTCAAGGAGTTGAGACAAGTATGTGATAAATCTTATTTTTTTCTTGAAGATGTCTTCAAGACGCTATGCATCTTGTAGACAGCTCCAGTCCTCCATCCCTCCCCTAAGTGATGGAGGGGGTAAGCCTGTTATACTCATATGGGGGTCATATGTTTTGCACTCTCTCTAGTGCCATCTTGTAGACATCTTCAAGATGTCTTGAAGATGTCTCAAGGATCTGCTATACGTCTTGAAGACGTCTTCAAGATGCTAGGCATCTTGAGAATGTCTTAGGACTATGGGAGTTGTAGACAACTCAAGGAGATGTGATAAGCCATTATTTTTCTTGAAGATGTCTTCAAGATGTTATGCACCTTGAGACATGTCTTACACACATTAGGAGTTGTAGACGCCTCAAGGATTTGCTATGCATCTTGAGGATGTCTTAGGGCTGTGGGACAAGTATGTGATAAGCCTTATTTTTTCTTGAAGATTTCTTCAAGATGTCTTCAAGATGTTATGCATCTTGTAGACAGCTCCTTGCTCATAACAAACAATACCCACACGGCGCTTAGACACTATTTCCTCCAAATGGGTAACATCTTGAAGATTTCTTCAAGATGCTATGCATCTTGTAGACTCCCCCACCCCTCACCTACACACAATCAATACCCACATGGCGCTTAGACACTATTTCCTCCAAAAGGGTAACTTCTTGAAGATTTCTTGAAGATGTCTTCAAGATGCTATGCATCTTGTAGACTCCTCCACCCCTCGCCTACACACAATCAATACCCACATGGCGCTTAGACACAACTTGTACCAAAAGGGTCGCCAACCCCTCTGTACACTGCCTCCTCTGCACCCCTCGCCTACATACACACAATCAATACACACATACAGGGCGGGGCTTAAGCTCTCGGTCAATCACAGACCTCATGGCACTTAGGTACTATTCGTACCAAAAGACCCCTACAACCAATCACAGCCCAGGACACGCCCCCCTAGACAACGTCTTGGCCAATCAGAGGCCTTGCACCACCAAGGGGAGGGGGCGGGCATGTTAACCATATGCAGGTTATGCCGGTTTTGCTCCCAGTTGCGCCAAAACGCCCACGTGGTCACTACTTGTTTCATGTTGACATTGATGTTATTAAAGACGGATGTACTAAACTACACAACTAAACTTGCTTGAAATCTACTATTTATTATGTTATGCAACCGCTACAGCATTTTTGTGGAGTAATTTTTGGAAAATTGCGAGTCCAAATGGTTACTTCAACGCCACATAACCTCACTCGGATCTTATGTCGCATTGGTAAATAAACGAAGGAATGTTACAAGCGATTGGCATGTTTCACGAGTCTTCAAATAAACTGTTTAGTAACTGTCTTCGCAATTTTTTTATGTCGTTTATGTAACTACATTGTTCAGAGATGCTGATTAATGAAAAAAACACACAGAACAACATAGATGTAAGTCACTTTTACTAATACAAATACTTACAGTGCCTACACAACTAAATTTCCATATCATTGGAATAATAAAAATGTTTTTATCATAGGTATGACAATATAAATCCATTACGTACAAACAAACGAAACACACACATGTAATATATATACACACATACACACACAACTGACACATACTCGTAAGTGTAATCAAGAGCAAAATAGGAGTAATGGTTGTTATTCTGTGTTTACATGACAGACTGTCTTAACACAACGTGTGAATCACCTTGTATAAATTAACCAAACGAAACTATTCACTACACTTTAAGCAGTAAATTCTATAGGATATTTTTTTCTCGGTAACGTTTATTTACATCACTTGACATGAATATGCTTTTGATACATAAAGTAACGTCCAACACGAAACATTCAATGGACTATGTCAGAAGGTAAAAAAAGAATAAGAAAATACAACATTAAAAAAACATCTTCTGCACAAATGCTGGCGATTTTACACAAATGGACACCAATGGTTTTAATTACGCATCACAAATCCCATTGCCTCATGCACAATTTACCATGCCAACCTCTATCAATTCTCCCCCCCTCCTCCCCTAGTAAATGAAATCCTGCCAACAACACTAGAAATAGTTTTTTTTTGATCGCGCATAAAAGTGTCCAAATTATATTTTGAAGACATAGGCCTACATTTGTAGTTAATTGCCTACTATTTATTAGCATTAAGAGCTCTGTCGATTTCGGGAGCTCCAGTTGCGTTTTTTAGCGTCATATTATCTATTAAAAGAGCATGTACTTGTTTAGTTCTTCCAATAACATGCTCTCCAAAGAAACGCGAATACAGTTCGTATTTTTTTGGCTATTGGTTTCTCTTAATTTAAAAAAAATGGAAATGGATAAGAATTGCTAGTTTGGAGTTACACAACATTTTTTTTCTGAGAAATTATAAAGAAATAATGAAGACGTGTTTGTAGGTTATTTCGCAAAGTTCCGTGATGTTTATGTTCCTGCATATCTTGATTTTCAACGAAGGTAATCTATGCTCTAATAGGCCCATTTTGTAGAAAAAGTTGAACGTGACACTATTTTGTACACAAAAAATATGACATACTTAGAAGCCAGGCCACAGGAATCCACGCGTGAAAAAAATCCTATGTCTTCATATCAAGTTAACAAAAATTTCAAATGATTTGCAAAATTTTTACTTGTTTACAAGAATATGCTATTACACGGCAATTTATTAAAAAAATAACCCTATAGTAGAAAAAAAGTGATCCCTTATAATGATATGTGACTAAAATACGTTCTTGAATTCAAGGGTTTTGGGACAATATCATTATTAAATCTTTACTAAAGAAACTTTCGTGTAACGTGTCTGACAATTTTTATTTTAGTATGTGAGCTGTTCCTACAATTATTATGTAAAGAAATTTTACTTTATATTTTATTTTGTTCTTATTATTTTAAAATATGATTCAAGTAAAACTATTACAATTCTACAAAAATATATGGTGGTGATGAGAAAGTTTTAAGGCCCTTTAACAATGCGGTCTTAAAACTTCCGTCTATCCTTAGAAAAACAACAACTTTGCTAACATTCATAAAATTAAGTTAAGTAACGGATGACGATGAAACGTTGGCAGTCGTATATCTGCTTGCTATAATCAGTTGCTAGTGATCAGAATTTGGAAATAAAATTATAATGAATTTGATAGTAAATTCTTATTCATTTATTTCAAATTCTAATCCCTTGTAACTGATTTACGGGATGTACATATATGAATACCAAAGTTTCGCTGTCATCCATTGCTTAATTTAATGTTAAGAATGTTAGTAAAAAGCTGTTTTTTGCCCTGGAGTAGGGATAGACGGTAGCCGTAAGAGCCAATGAGAGTGAAGTAGAAACATAACATCCATGCCCAAGCCAGTGTTCGATCCTAGGACATCTCGCACCGTAGACCGGCGTTTTTAATTCCAAGTGAACCGTAGAAAGTTCACAGCACAACCGAATATGTTTGGCCTCACGTAATATAGCTTACATAAATAACGATAGTTTAGGTCATGCCACATAGTTCTGCAGAATTTCACAAGTGTTAAATAATCTAAACACAGTTTTAACAACAGTTATAATCTAAATTAATAAAACAAAGTTGGGTTTGTTACACTATTTATATCTCAAGAACGGCTGGATAGATTTTCAACGATCTCTAACTTGTTGCTTTCGTATCCGCCCCGAATAGCAGAGTAACTATTAAAATATCGGCAAAATTCAAAGGAAATAATAATAAAAAAAACTAATTATTGAATAAATTAGGTTTTGAAATCTGCAACCTTCCGCAATTGACAACTCGTGTCACGCCCGCTGATAGCTTATCTATAATAATTAACAAATTAAACAAATTCGGGTTAAATACACCAATTATAAGCTGGACAGATTTTAACGATATCTGATTTGTTGGATTTGTCTCCACCCCGAATAGCACAGAATAACTATTAAAATATCGGCAAAATTCACATAAAATTAATAAAACAGTTAATTTTTAAATAAATAAGGTTTGGAGCTCTACCATCTTCCGCAATTGACAGTTCATGTCTCGCATGCTCACAACTTATTTGTAATATTATATGTCCACTGCACTGTTAGGCCGTACGAAGTGCGCCGGGTTAGCTAGTATTGACTGAACAAATTGCATATCATTAGCCATTACAGTTCTTGCCCCTGAATGAATACTATTTTCGGTATAAAATATGCAATATTAGATTGTGTATGTAAGTGTGTGTGTGTGTGTATATATATATATATATATATATATATATATATATATATATATATATATATATATATATATATATATATATAATTTGCCGATTGATGAAAAAGGATGGCAAGCGAAACTTATATTTACAGGGATTAAAAAATTACTTACTTCTATAACTAGGAAGAAAATATCATATTTCGCATAGGAATGTGAATGTCAAAAAAAAATTATTTCTAGCAGTGCATTAAATTGCTCAGTTTCTGGGATGGTTTCTTTGCTGATCCATGGTATCGTTTGGGAGACCAGAACAATTCTTTCTTAAGACGTATTCTCAACTAATGTATTATAACACACAATCTGTGTTTCTGACATGGGCCAAAAAATAAACTTGGTTACGAAATCTTTACTCTTTTTTTACCTCTTTTATCGTGTGCCCTAGAACTCCAATTATAAAATAATGTTGAGGGTACATCTCTGTAAAAGTTGACAAAGTAATGTCTGTTACTTTAACCGACATTTCAGTTGGTGTTTTCAAATTACCAACGGTTCCATCTTTCCCGGTGTATGATTTATACAAAAAGAAGCAAATCATTGTTATTCTCCAATCGCACGTTCTGAGAAACGAATGATTTGCGACGCGACGTACAATGTAACCTGTCTTCAAGTTTCTTGGCTAGATATCCTGCCACGTGCATATAAAGGCAAAATAAAAGACAATTTTAAAATTAGGAACATAACTAATAAACATAATTTTTAATTGGAAAATGGAAGGAAATATATGTCTGTGAGAAACCTGTTACAAGATTTAGTACAAAAGTAATTTTTTGTGCCGCTGTAGGCCAATAGTCTAAACTTGTTTGTAACAAGTAACAGTTTTGTTGTTTTATTTTAAGTAAACTGATTCCAGAGTACAACATGATAGGTTTAGGACATTCCAAAATTTGGGTTACATAGAATTTTTATGTAACTTTTTCACATATTTTCAGGTTTCTTTACTGATATTTAACTTTGTTTGTAAGATCAGAACAACTATTTATTAAGATGTACCCTTAAAAAAGGTATTATAACACAATATCTTTGTTCTTAGAATGGACTGTGCGTTGATGAGAATGTGGATGGGGAACTTACTTTTTAATAAGTTATTATATATCATAATATATTCATACGAATTTACAGTTGCCAGAAGGTTTAGATGATACCAAAGGACAAAATGTAGAGGCGGTTACAATTTATAATGTTTTAATAATAAAACATTTCCAAAAATATTATGTTTATAAGGTATATAAGTATGAATCAAAGTATACTGTAGCCCTCATCGTAGTTTCTTTTCAATCTGATCAATAGATTATTTTTCATAACTGTGCGAAAATGCCATTGTTTAGCCTTACTGGAGAGCTCGGACTTGTATTTCCAATGCCCGTTATGTTCTGAAAAGACGTTATGATGCTTCTTTAAATATTTTTTTTGTATGCAGGTACATTGAGAACACGAAGAATAATTTTCCAAATAAACGCGAATTTCTAACCAACTGCAGAGCAGCAAATCGTCAGGCAGGCGGGATCGTAAGGAAACCCATTACCTATAACAAATCCTAATTTAATATCGCTGTCCAGTTTGTTTCGTACATAATGTCGCTGAGACCACTATCCCGAGTTTCCACTGCTTTAGAGGATTTTTTAAAGCCTAAAGTAAAGTATCTATCAAAAATATGTTCCGCAGTTTTAATTGGAATTTTCTATGCATTCGAATTTTTCCAACACAAAAAAGTAATATGTAAGCCATAAAACAAACAAAATTTTCGTTTGTTAGTAATTAGCAGAAACCTAATAATTTTTTGTGTTGAAAAAAGTAGGTAACATAGTGAAAACCAATTTAAATAAAACTGTAGGACAGTTTTTTGATAGCTAATTTAGCATAGAATTTAAAAAATTACTATTGCAAAAGTAGTAAAAATTCGGGATCACGGCCTTAAAAGTGGAGAGATATATCACATATAAAATCGCCCGAAATATTGGACAGTTATTTAAAATCAAACTATGAATTATTTTCCGTGATTAGACTTTTTTCACGTGTTATATTTTTCGTATAAACGCATGTCAAAATTACTATTTCGCTGGATCGTTGTCATATTACATGTAAAACAACGGAAATTACAGAGGTAAGCTGGATTTCAATCCTTGTATTGTTTATTATAGTACTTCCTGTCTGACATTACCATATTCTTACAGTCGCGCAAGCTGTGTTAAAAACATGTAGAATCATGTCATTCCAGGGTTTTTGTATGCACACGAAGTTATTGTGTAGTTAAATAGTACGCAAGTTGAACGTTTACTCAAGCTGTTTTATTTATTTAAAATTTCACCGTTTTTTTTAATACGTCGAAACTGCAGTTGTAACTACAGCTTAAGTACTTAAGGGAACAATGTACGCGCGTAGGATGGTTTAAGATAAATCTGTTGTTTTCTAATCATTTTTATTGCAGACTGATCTTTCTCTCTGTATGGCTCTGGTGTTTAAGATTTTATGTTTAATTTTTAATAGCGAAAATGTGAGTTTTATCATTACTATGTTAATCAATTACAAATTCTTAATCTTCTGAATTTTTCAAAGAGTTAATGTACATCACACAATCAACATTAATGTCTTTTCAACTTATTTTCAAATACATTTTTGCTGGCTCATACTGCGTGTGTGCAATTTTCAAAATTATTTATTTGGTTTAACGTTTCATTTAACGTAAATAAACAGACACAAAATATCAGACGGAACTGGGAAACTTATTGGCATAGCTATTCGAGTAATTAAAGAACTTCAGAACAAGTTCCAGCACAGCAGGTAAGTTATTCTGTGCGTAAGTCGTTACTATCACTATCTTTGCGACAGCTTAGGAAATAAATTTAACTAAAAATTGAATTTGCGGATATGTTTTCTTGTGGCATATTTGTTGTAGCATGAATAAGTTTGGTATTATGAAAATTTTTATTCATATGGAAAGTCAAAGTACAATATTTAATGCATACATTATGCATCATCTTACGGTATATTTTGCTAACAAAATGCCAATGTTTTATGGTTATTCATATATCACTTTTAATTTCGGTCCTCATTATATCAATTTAAAGCTTGTGTGTTAGTTTAACATGCGTTATTATAAAAAAACAACGTTCGTACTCATTTTGAAATAATAAGATTTCATCAGAAGTATTAAATTGTTTTCTAATGCAAATATTATAGATTTACGGTAAAAACGTGACATTTTGTTTCTTTTTCTTTTCTACTCGAAGTGAGAAAACACTCTAAAAATATGCAACTCTGAACACGTGAAGCACTAGTAACATCATTTTCCTCGACAACACCTACATCAACAGTTGTTCAGCCAGTCTACCGCGGAGAGTGATGTTGAGGGGGGGGGGGAGGAGGTGGGAAGTACATGTCCGCGAAGAAGAAAGAAGAAGTTGGGCAGACAACCTAGCAGCGCATCTCAACGGAGGCTGCCAGTACTACGTTCTCAAGCGTTTCGTAAAGCGTTACATCTCCGCCCATAAGGTAGACCTATCCTGTCCTAGCCTCCTAAATGATACCGTAAGAATGAATGCTTGTGGTGGTTTAATGGGGAGGGGGAGAGCAAAACACATACATTGCCTCACCTATGCATGTGAATTGGGTGCAACCACCCCTGCTCCCCCCCCCCCCGGCTCCAGCACAGGGTGTCTACACCCATCCAACAAAATTCAGTGACTTTTTCGGTGACCTATGGGGATGTAAAAAAAGTTCTTGTGACCTATGTATTTATGCCTAACAAACACTTATAATATAACAATTGCAAAATTTAACTATTTACAAGAACTATAAAAACAACGATCGTGTACCTTTCTTAGTTTTTTTAACTCTCTCTAAATTTGGAGCATGTTCTTCCTTTTTTCTTACAGCAGTTTCTCTTTTTTTTTAACTCTAATATCCTGATATTCTGTGCTGCTCTCTTCAACAATAACGTACATATTTTATAAATACTGGGTGGGGCGGATAAAATTGTTCAAAGTGATAGGGTGGGTAGAGGTCACAAAAACAAGTATTTTGAACATAGGAACCCATGTCCGGAAGTGACCTGTTATGGAGATAGCGCCCCTGAAGGTAGACAACACCTCGACACGATTCGCTCTTTTTCGGCTAGGGAAGGCGTACGTCAACTGCGGTCGGGCCAGCCCCATACTCCTCTTGTCTTTAGCACACCTACCCTCGTCTCCACACCTCACCTGATATAGCAGTCTTTCCGACCGTGTAAACAAACGTTGCCTGCAGTGTTGACATCCCATCTTCATCGTAGTGGCTTTTGTGTGCTCGGCCGATCTTGATCATTACAAGACTGTTACATTAGTAACCAGCAACTTTCTTTTTAATTTATGTGCCCTTACCGTGAGCGATGAATAAATAGGCTTACGCTCCCAGAGCTGGTCGATCTACATCTGAAGTATGGGGCCGCATATGGGAATTCACGTGCAGCACAATGGTTGTACGCTGAACACTATCCTGGATGCCTGCTGCCAGATTCCCGTGTATTTTCTGCTATTGTCTTGTTTTAGCGGTTTTCTTTCTTTGTTTATATTAGTGTGTGTCGATTAGGATGGGCAGGAGAGAGGACGACGGCCTCGTGTCCCGGATTACATTGCCAATGACGCCATACAGCGAGAACAAGATAATCCACGTACAAGCTCGCGAGAGATCGCATCTGCAGTTGGTATCAGTATATGGATAATGGGGCTCCGAGGACAAGTGGCTGGTGGCTGGAGACTTGGGGATTAGGTCGCCATCTTGGATGATGTCACCGGCCGCCATCTTGGATGACATCACCACCACCATCTTGGACGATGTCACCGCCCGCCATTTTCGATTGTCACTTTAAAAATTTTCTAAAAATTTCCAAAATTAAAAAAAAAAATTCTAAAATTATTTTAGATCCATCCGCCATCTTCGAATAATTTCACCCACCCCCGCCAAATTTCAACAGCCATTTGTCTGAACAGCAGACACCCCAGCCACAACAGCATCATACATCTCGTCGACTCGAGTTTCAACACACTCGGAGTACATGTGCGCAGTCATCACAGACTGCCTTCCAGGCACCCCAGTAGCAGTTTTATACCATTACCAGTAAAAGAATATTTGCTAATAAATAATAACACAGAAATTTGGTTTTAAACAAATGTATTTATTTTTTCCTTCATACATAAGAATTTACATTATTTATACATAATGTCCGATTGACGAATCCAACTGTTGTGGCTTGCATCGAACCCCAGCCAGCGCACAAGAACCTTATTTCCTTTCTTCTTCAATACCTTCTCTTCCAAATAAGTGACTGGATACTTGGTAACTTGAATTTCTTCGTCGTAGAAGCCTCCTCGAATAGCCTTGCCTTCCACATCTTCTAGGTAGTAGGTCCTTGGTTCGTAGTGTCGAATCTTAACCACTTTAAATATTTCAGTGCTCCAGTTCGGTGTGTAGACTTTAGTAAATGTTCCCTTCACTCGTGATATCCTTGCATAGTCTCTAACCTTCGCTTTAGGTTTGTGCAGGTCTAGTTTCTACTCATTTTTATAAACAGTGCGCAGTAAAGAGTTGTCTTTGACATCCACAGGCTTCATGCTCGTAGTTCGATGTACTTTATGATTATATTTTGACACAAACTCGGGTAATATATCCTAAGACCATTGTGGGTTGAATAATGGTTTATTTTATATTTTGACATCAGTGCTCGAAATGATGAATTGTAGAATTCCTTGCCAAGGTCTGTGTGAAGGTTCATGCATGGACCTTTATCTTGCAAACCAATATTCATTGCAATAATTACGTCCCTGGCACTCTTTGATTTTACGGGCATTGCCCACACATATTTACTGTAGCAGTCAATGATAGTATGCATGTACTTGTAGCCTTTATTATTGCGAGCATAAGGAATCATTTCAACCAAGTCTGCTTGATACAAGTCCTTCAAACCAAATACCTGTACTTTACATCGAGGATAATATCGCCTTGCGGGCTTGTTAAGCTCCCCAGCTATGTTTAGACGGCTCAAACCATGTATCCATCTTCACGCAATTCTTCAATGATGCTAGGTATTTCATTTGTACATGAATTATTTCCAGCCTGCTGCGAAGCAATTAACAGTCTCAATCTGTCTACAATTTCATTAACATCATTCCAGTAAACGTATTCTGAAAGTCTCCCATCTTATATTTTCTTACGTAGATCGAGACCAGATCCTATTGTAGCTCCTACATCAGGGAACAGCTGGGAAATAATGTTGAATTTCGGGTGTGTTTCATCCTTATATTCATTGCTGCCAGATTCATTATTTTTCAAATGAGCACTCGTAAGTTTCAAAACGAGTTTATACTGTCGCAGGGCACCATGCGAATAAGTACCAGGATTTTGTTTAAACAATAATTTGTAGAGTTCAGAAGCCGGCTTGATTATGACAGAGTATACTTTTACATCATTACTAGGCAAGAATAAAATTTGCTTGTTTCCCAAGAATATTTTTTTTTATATTTTGCTTGTATACTCCATACGTCCTATCCTTGGACCGTGAATTTGTCAAGTAATCATGAAGCATTGTGATTTGTTCCTTTTTCCGTTTCCACTAGGACAGAGGCAAATCATCTTCATCAACTTATTGTGCAGGTTTCTTGCATTTCACTATAGTTTGAGGCTCTTCTTCCTTCTCCACTATTTATGTCTTAAGTTCTTAATTAGTGATTAATAAATGTTGGCACAAGCACTACTTTGTATCAGTCATGTCTGTAATGTTGACCTTGACGGGCAAGAGCTCAGAGCTGCGCTCCGTGGATTTTCCAGCTCAGGACTTCAAAGGTTCGTGGTCAGTGGCACTAATTGATTTCCAAACTTATTTCTCTGTACCTAATGTGGACAGTTCAAACTACAAATTTCGCTATGTAAAAAATGGCATCACTGAAGAGGTTACTGTACTGACAGGATCGTATGAGATTGAAGATATTGCAGCGCCCATCAAGCAAGAACTAGGTCCTGATGTAAGTTTTGTTTTGTGAGGCAATCCAAACACACTGAAAAGTGAAATTTTAGGCAGCGGAAATATTAACGTTAACGAGAAAGATATTCTAGCATCCATGCTGAGTTTCTAACACAATGTGTATGAGAGCGGAAAAGTACACCAGTCAACACTACCTGTAACCATTTTGCCAGTGAATGTTATAAGAGTTAACTGCAACCTTGTAACAGGCTCATATCTAAATGGTAAACCGAACCATATACTTCACGAGTTTTCAGCGACTGTTCCGCCCAGATTCAAACTGGTAGATGTCCCGAAAAATCTAATTTGTGCGCCAATCATAGAAAAGTACGTGCAGGAAGTTATTGTTCGTATAGTTGACCAGGATGATAAACTAATTAATTTCAGAAACGAAGAAATTACACTGCGCTTGCACTTAAAGAAAGATGGGCCTGAGTTTTAGAAAAAAAGATTATATAAACAAGTCTCCCCACCAAGCCAAAGGTCGTTTGTCACGAGCAACCAGTGTATTAACACGTAAAAATTTGTGTTCTTGAAGAGTCTAAGCTTCAAAGTCAAGAGGAATGGAAGGTGACATACTGAATGTGGACGAGCCCGTTAGTTACGAGGATTCCATAACAAAGACTGAATTCCGTGCTTATTCGCCTTACCTGCCCGGACCATACCAGCTGTCGTCCGAGGTTCGAATACCGGTGCAAAACCAGGACATTCATACTTTACCATGCAACTCGTACTTGAGATTCAGAGGCAATATAACAAGATAATTAGAAATGGAGTTCTTGACATGATTAATAAATTTGCTTATGAACTGAATGGTGTCGAGGTTGACCAGACACGGGATGAAGGTATTACAGCTACTATGAAGACCTACCTGCCTCTAACACACAACCAACTACCCGCAGCCAAAATGGCCGAATGGGGAATCGAACCAAATTTTAAAGTCCCTGTGTACGAAGGAGGAAGACTTAAATGAAATATGTGTTCGACTTTCCTCATTGCTAGGATTCGCCGAAGATTACAAACATACTATAGTGAACTCTAAACTAGAGTTGGTCATACTTTTAGCCAATACTCAGACAAATGTTTAACTAGATACTGCAGAAAACCCAAAGGTCATGGCGCTCTCTTTACAATCGATATAGTGGCTGCTGCCACATGTTCAAGTAAAGATGGAGGAGAGAATAAAACTACTCAAGTTTGTCGAGAAAAAAAGGAATGTAGATGTAGCTTTCCGCACGTGGAGCTTGGAAACTTGTCCGGCCCTTACTCAGTCTCAAAACGTTAATTGGAATGTTAAATCATCATTTGCAACGGAAAAACCACGCTACATAATTCTAGCATTCCAGACCGGACGACAGAATACTACAAGTGCAGATCGCTCAAAGTTTGATCACATCAAAATAAAGAATGCCAAAGTATATTTGAACTCTGAAAGTTTTCCATATGTGGACCTGAATGCGAATTTCAGTAATGGTTCTTTCATGTTAGCATACCAAATGTTTGCAGATTTCCAGAAATCATACTATGCACACGAAACTTCGACCACACTCGAACCAGAAGAATTTATGAACAGTGCCCCGCTCCTTGTATTTGACATAAGTAAACAAGACGATCGTATAAACACAGGAGCAATTGATTGTCGTGTTGAAATAACTGTAGCGGAGAATATACCTACCGGCACACAGGCCTATGCTCTCATTATCCACGACCGTTTAGCAACATATAATGTGTAATGGCCAGACCTTGCCTGTCATTGAACCCAGGGTATTCAGACTTAACGACTTGTGTGTTAGTATGTGAATATTATTGCATTCGAGGCGACAAGCCTTGCCTCCCGAGAGTTCACGACGCACGACCGTGACCAGTGTGTTGCACAACCACAGACCTCAGTTTCCCGGCACTTGCATCCGTTCGTGGCCTGACATTTCCCAAGCGTTGACGACATTTCTCCTCAGTGCGGCCACAGTGGAGGAGAGTTTTCCTGGAAGTTTAGACTTCGTCCTTTCGACGACTGTGTTATCACAACACAGCCACATAGTGCGTGGACTTGGTCCATAGCCAATCATGAGGTGTCTTCAGGAGCTTCCAGCCAACTAGACACTCCGCTTGGGAGGTACCTCTTCTGGAGGGAAGTTCTCCTTCTACTCCAGTCTTTGAGTTATATTCGCTTGCACGCCATTCCGACGAGCATATCTTTGGTCTTCTGCTCTAAATGTTTACAAGAAGGAACTGCTGCTGGGACGACCTGAAGCCTGCGCCAGATGCCACACCCTCAGTATAGCCACCAGAGTAGAAAATGAGATTGTTTTTAGTTGTATTAGTTATATTTGCCGTATGGGCCCCATCAACTTCGCATTCAAGTAAGTGATAGTAATTGTAAATAGAAAGTGAATTGTTAATTGAAAACTATTAATTGCAGCTCGGTCCTTTATTTTGTCAGTGTTCGTAATAACTTATGTAAGGGACAGCCCCGACATAACAAATGGTCGTATCTTATGGGATTATGTTCCAGATGGCTAAATATGTAACCCACTCCGAAGGGTTTTAGGATTTTAGGGCGTTTAGGAATTTTGAGGATTTTACGATTTCAGGTTACAGGTTGTTTGATGTTTCAGTTTAACATATCGCGATCGTGTATAAAATAAATTTTGTTGTTTTGAGAAACAGTGAGTTAATGAAACACGTTAATGAGATAAATTTTTTTTACGTAGAATGAATACAAACCGCGAGGTATTAATTGAACTTAGCAGTTTTGCTGAATGGGATTTTGTAACGTGTCCTGAAGCATTTAGGATCGTCAGGATAACGATTGACGAGTCAAATAAAATATTTCGTGAGAGAGGTGACGCGACCGATTTTAACGAGCATTGCTATTGTAGACGATCATATCGTTTTAATGTTGAATATGTGCATGGCCCTGCCAATAATAGTGAAAATGGCACCATTGAATGTGATGTAGACTTGGAGGACGTCACAACGCGAACTTGAGTTAGGATTGAGTTTTGCCACAATGATTTAGATTCTGCGCCTCTTCTATGTTGTATATTGCAGCAACATTAGACCGCTATGCTACGTCGTTTATTGTTTAATAGGAAGGAAGGTAAAGTAATTGATTTCACAGTAGTGTCCATTATTGTTGTTTTAACCTCAAGTGAGGAAGCTCTGAAAGGCTTAGAGGACTACTCTTATAATTTGATACAGAGAATTTTCAAGAAACATACTTCCTTTAACTTAGCCCAAGTAGAACCTTTTCGTGAGAAGGTTAATGCTTTAACAACAGGTTCAGGATTAGAAATCGCGTTTAAGGGAAAACCTAAGAGAAGTTTTCCGACACCTGCATACCGTATGTATGAGTATGATAGCTCCGCAGGTCGTGTTGTTTTAGAAGTTGAAGTACTATTAGTTAAGAGATTTATTACTTCCCATCACGTATATCAGGAGTTTGAAATAGAGAGAATTGACCAGATTGCGAGTGCTCAACCAGAGCCTACTGGCTCTAGTAAGATTGAAAATAAAATAAGTGTTAGTTCTTCTCATAATAAGAAACGAGAAGAAGCAATTCAAGTAGCGAAAGAAAAGTTACCTGCTATTGCAGAAATCAGTACATCGCCATACGATATTTCGAAAAAGCATACACACGATCGTCGGACTTGGGTTCCGCTTTCAGAACTGGAAGACTAAGTGTACTTGTATTGAATATAATTTGTTAGCTGCCAGTTAGTGAAACATGGCTAAGGAAGGAACAGCACAGATCCCCACATACGTGAAGGACCTATCAGTGGTCTCGCTGATTGACAAATGGTCAGGCGAAAAGGGATGCGTGCCTGTGCATGAATTTATAGAGAGTATAGAAAGTGCTGCTGTGTTAGGTAGGTGGACAGATGAAGATAAAGTAAAGTTAGTTAAAATGAAAATAAAGGGTCTAGACACAGGTTTAACGCCACTTGTCCGCATCTAAAGGGAGATGTAACATTTAAAATGTTGAAAGAGGAGTTAACAGAAAGATTTCAGGAACGCCAACCCCTACAATTCCATTATTTTATGTTGAACAACACTAAACAGAGAAGCGGTGAAAATGTTCAGGCGTTTGCAGATCGTTGTAGAAAATTATGCGAAAAGACAGTGCAAAGGGTAGAGGAGCCCGAGAGACAGGAAGTATTGAATCAAGAGGCTGAAAGATATTTGTTAGCCGCATTTACCGACGGGTTGCAAGGTTCTGTAGGTTTACAGTTAATATATAAACTCCCCCAAACAATGGATGAAGCAGAGCATATGGCGATAGCTCTAGAAACCACAGAAGCCCATCAGGAGAGAAAATATAGGTCAGGTGATTCAAATAGAAAGAGAATATATTATGTAGGCTCCAGACAGTCAAGTGTGGCACGGAGAAAATCATTTAGTGGCGCTAGGAATTCCATGAGCAGAGGCTATGGAAAACCTAATTTCTCATGCTATCGTGGTTCGAATGACAGTAGTTTTAATATGAGTAGATCGGGAGTAGATTGTCCTCCCAAGAGCATGAGTACCGGCAACGAACGAAGAAGCAGTAACATTAGGTGCTTTAAATGTGAAAAATTAGGACATATGATTATAGAGTGTAGGAGTCAAGGATCCGAAGTGTACCAGCGTCCTAAGGGGCTTGGACCTAGTCAGGGAACCGAAGTGTACCAGCGCCCTAAGGGGTCTGGACCTAATGATTCCAGTACACAGAGAAATAGTAGTGACAGTAGCTACCCAAATGGGAAGCGCCGGGTGCCGACTCCGGGCACCACACGGCATTCATAATAGTCGTTAGGGGGAACGATACAGTAATTTCCGTCGTTGTCGAAGGCCAGTCTCACTTGTTCCTGATAGATATACTGGTTCAGATATTTCGCTTGCTCCACCTAACATCAGCAAGAATATCGTAGACAGATCTGAGTTGGGAGCAAAAGGCATTACTGGAGACAGTCTCCAGATCATAGGTACCCAAAGTATAGACGTGTCGGTGAATGAACAGTGTTACCCACACGAGTTCCAAATTTGTAAGTTAAAATTGACTTTCGATGGCCTGTTTGGAACAGATTTCCTCCGACGTTACGATGCCAGAATCGACTGTAAGAACAAGGTTATGTATTTAAAAGACACTAATAGTAACAACTCATGTAGTTTGTGTGTTAATTATCTTAAGACTGATGAAGAAGAAACGAGTTGAGTCACGATTAAAAAGTAAAATGATTCTGCCACCGAGGTCGGAGATGTTAGTTGAAGTCACCGTGGACGCGACAAGTGAGGACGCTTGCTTGAAAACACTGCTAATTGAACCGGCACTGACGAACGTTCCGGGCGTTCGCGTAGCCAGGGTGTTATGTAATGCACTTACCAGTAAGAACCTCAATAGAGTTGAGGATGATAAATGGAGCAGAGAAATGACTCAAGAGCGAGAGTTGGGGACTAGGTTTAGACTCAGTGAGACGAGTCAAGTAGACTGTGTGGAGAACCGTACAGGTACCTATGAAAGTTGTGAATTAGGGTCGGCTACGAGGGTGGTTGACCAGGGTAAAGAGGACTTCTATTTTACGGGTCATAGAGATGCACCTCAGCCTATCATTTCCCATCATGAGGGTGTCAAACGAGGTGAGAGGACTTGTCGTCCTAGTGAGATGCGCGCGCAAGTAGATGGTAGAGAACCGACACGTAATGGTGGGCGTGTCGAAGGCATCGTGGCCAGGGTCGGTCCAGAGAATATTATAGAGGAACCTCCTCTGAAAACGTCAAAATATTATGTGAGGGCTATAACAAAAATAATAAACATGTCAGACGAGATGCTTGCTGTGCAAAGGGGTACAGTTATAGGATATGCCACACTTGTAGATGAAACTGCTGGGGTACTATGCGTAAGCAATTGTGTTCCCCATAGATCCAATGATAATTGTTGTGAGACTGATGCGGATAGAGATATGAGCGCGCCACACACAGAACCACAGAGAAAAATCCTCACATTAGTCCCTGACGAGAAATATTGTTGTACATTTCCACTTTCATGTTCCGAAGCTAGAGTAATTCCCTCGAGCGGAGTGAGTCGTGATAAGAGAAATAAATGTTAAGTGTCAGGTGAGGTGACCACAAACAAAATGTATCGTTGTTTAATCCGTCATGTAGACAATCAAGTCAAATTAGGAGTTCAGTCGAGAGAAACATTAGGAGAGTCAGTGAATCCGAATCAGAGTAGAAATCCCGAATCCTGTGCAAGTTATAAAAATAAAACGTCTGAAAATAGTGTAAGTTGCGAAAATAAAATGTCTGACAGCGAAGGTTATAAAAGTAAAATGTCTGAGAGTTATAAAAATTGTGAAAATAATGCAGAAAGTGAGGATATAGTAAATTGTGAGAATATTATAAATTGTGAAAGGAAGAAATATTGAAATTACGCAGACCACTAAAGTGAGCGCTATAAAAGTTATGAAAATTGTGAAAATATTGAGAATCGCGATAACGATGGTAGTAGCGAAGAAAGCAAGAAGTTTAGGCGAGAAAGTTGTAATATTGCTGATAGCAGTCTCAAAGTAGGAGACATAAGGACTAGTAAATTTCCCAAGCGTTTGAATAACGTAGAATCTGAGAAATATTTTAAACAAGAATATTATTGTAGTGAGTGTCACAGTGAAGGCTCCTTAGGTAAGACATTCAGGAGAAAGACACCACTGTCGGACGGGGAACGGACAGTTCGCCTACTTCGTCAGTTGTACCACCAACTACCCCTACGCTCTTTTTACCCCCACTATACCCGCGAGGGTGTTCGCAGACCATCCCTTATTTCTTGTCTTTTGCTCCTATTGGCCAGAACATTCTCGGTTACTATGGCAACTTGGACATGGACACTCAGTTCAAAAAATTATTTAACCATAAAAAGAAAGAAAAAATTAATAAATTGACACAGAAATACGTGAAATTCTGAAACATTGTATTAGGCTCTCATGGTTGCAGGAGAGGTAACACAGCAATGCCTTGTTCCTAACGTTCAGACGAACAACTAGCTATCAACCCTTAAAACTCGTGACTCAAGGAACCGAGAGAGGTACCAGGTGTTCATGATGCTGGTAGAGGTAGCAGCGCTTGGTCTCTTGTAACGTAGTAGCTTGAATCATATAAAATAATTAAAGATGACACGAAGTGATAAAAAGTTCGAAATTATTTACAGTTTACAAAACAATTTTTAGTTAAAATTTAAAATGTTTGAGGTAGAGCGAACTCTGTTTTACGAATTTGCTTCAGTACATTTAACGTACCTATAAGTGTGACAAATTTCATATACGTAAAAGTATTCTACTTTACTCACAAAATAAAACATCCAGTTTCAAGTATGCACTTGTAGAAATATACAATCTGTAAACTGTTATACACACATGCACAATAGTGCGTGCATCACGAAATAGTAATGTACAGTTCACTTTGTACAGTTTTTATTACTAATGATAATTATACAGTTTTAATTATTATTTGTATGTTAAATTTTAACACAGAACCTGATTTTAGAACTTTTCTCACGAAAAACTTCCTGATAACAGCAACGGACACGGCCAGGTACTATTACATATATACAATAATCCAGTTTTCCACAAATACTTTCGATCGAATTTCATTCCCCCTTATTAAAGCAATTATTCATTGGACCTAGTGAATAAAAAATTACTAAACGGAGAACTTTGTGTAAAGTTATTAGAGTAGTTAAAATGTGTAATAAATTCACATGATAAATTAGAAAAAATAATAAGTTTACGGACTTTAATTACTGACAACGGGTAGGAAGATACATCTTACTAGATATTCTGTCTGTTTCCAGCAACAAATTATTATATACAAATTAAATTATATATACAAATTAAACAGAAACGTCCAGAAGTGATAAATACCTCGCCGGATATTGTAAAATGACTAACAAATTAGTAAACACTAAAAACATGTAGTCAAGATACATAAATAAGTGATCGTGGTTTTTACATTTTTGTTGTTGTGTAGTTCCCAAATATTTTTCCTCAATAGCAAAACATTTAAATCAAACTTACTTTGGAGAAGGCTATATAACTATTAATAAGAACCAGTGTGTTAAATTACGCATACGAAGTATGCGACACAAGGTTTCTTATATTCAACAATAGAGCTATACTAATTTTAAAAGCATAGTTTATTTCGACAATAATACTACTTTCGCTGTATTTGTTCACAGAGGCACGCTATCTTCTCTCTAAGAGAAAAGTGAAAATCGATAAACACAAATAATAAATATTTCCGAAATTTTCCTTGCTTGGTTTAAAAAACGATTGCATTTTAAGTTAGCTCAGACATTAAAAACCCTAGTTAAGCTCTTTGTTTAAAGTATAGCAATTTATCAATAAGGTATACATTATAAAATAGGAGTAATATATCAAAACCAAATTCTAAATCTCTAAATTGTTCGTAGACATTCTAAGTGGTTAGAATGTAAATGTTACACAAACGGTACGTTTTTCTCCGTGTGATTCTATCCACAGTTTCGCATAACGTAAAATTCTCAGTGAAAATATTGTTATTACAAAAAACTAACCTGTAAATTTCCTGTGTAAATGTTGACAAAGTTCACCCATTTTAACAAAAAAAATTTTTTTATATGTGTTACGTTAAACATTGGGCAAAATATTTGAAGTATCCATAGGAATCTTCTACATACGAAATATTCATGAATATGTTAAAATATACATCATTGTGTAGTATTTCTGAAACACCAGTGATGATTGTCCGGAATAGTTCTATAATACAACTGTATTTTCCTAATGCCTTTATCATTACATGAAATTACCAGTCGTTTAAATTTTAATAATTTAAAATTTAATAATAATTTAAAAATGCTCCTGAGCAAAACTTCAACACAGAGATATTTTTAAATGTTAAATGTTACTTGACACACACTAGACCTACTTGTACATTAGTAGGGATACGCAAAAATGTTAAATAATTATCATTCATTTGTACTAAAGTACATTAATAGGTTTATTCAGCAAAGAATATCCAATTTAATTTTCTTCGTATCAAGGCCATGTCCCAATTGCAACTTTAATATTTTAACACGATTGTATCGAACACAATTAGTGTTCAACAGCAAATTTACGAAGGACGAATTTTAATTTCTGTGCGTTAAGTGTTATTTGTATCAAAATTACTTATATGCAGTGGCACACTTAAGTATTAGAGAGAGCGGGGTCCACTGTAGTCAGTAAAATTATGAGGTAAATTACCAGAGATGGCCTAAGGCACGCACGAAAGGGCTTCCGCCACAAACAAATAACATAATAATAATAATAAAGTCTTATCTTTAATTAAAATAAGAAATAATGATTTACTTAAATACTGTGGTACAAGCCCTATTTTTATATTAATTAAAATAATAACATTTTAAAAGAGAATTTTAATTAGAAGACTGCTCTATAACGCTAGTTTTGCGAGTTAATTTTAAAAATATTACATGGGAGAACTTACGAGGGGTGGGTGATTTCGCATCACATTCTCAGCCTAGGCCTACAAATCCTAGTATAGCTCTAAGTAGTGCAACATGATAGAATGCTTTATTTTTTCGAATGTAACAATAGTTCTGAACAATACAGGAAAAAGTCACGAATGTTTTTAAACTAACACTCATAATATAAGATACGTATTTCACAGCCAAATGTACGTTTAGATATAATTAGGCTATCTAGAAGAAACTGATGACTACGCCACAGAATGAAATACTGGAAAAATAAACTTTAATAACTGTGCATACAAGTTTAAATTATTCCTGTTATTTACCATTTTCGATTAGCGACAACCACGTGTATTCTAACTACATAAGATTTTATGTAAACTATAACGGCTATGTAATTGGCTGTTCGCATATGATTAATACCAATTAGGATTTTATAAATATATCTCTCTAAATAAGTTTTTTTATTTCAGAAATTGGTAGGGATCATACCTTTACATTAAATGACATTTTTGTTGCTAATTTTGGGTCGCTTGTAATACATTCGTTTATTTTTTCATATATATATATATATATATATATATATATATATATATATATATATATATATATTGTGATCTACTATATGGTTGAACATAGCAAGAAATAAAGTTAGTCTTGATCTGTAACATGAAAAAATAAACTGTATAGGCAATGCAAAAACATTTTCTCTACATGCAATTACTTTATTTGGATCCACTTAAACGCAAATCCTGTGTGCGCCACAGCGTTTGGTAAACTATCTTTAAATTGAAATTCATAATTTATTTTTTTTTAATAACAACTCAACGCTAATATTGATATTGCATCAACTAAGAAAATAAAAATCTATACTTTAAGCGTTCAGGCATAACTTCTGCTCTGGATAATTCAAACGTAGCAGACTGACGACACTGATCGGAAACGCAAAGATAGACTATATAAAACAAACGGTACAGACTCTCGCTGTTGACGAATTAACACAAAATTGTATTGCTATAAAATAAATATTTATCAACAACATATTATAGTAGTATTGGGAATGATACACACACCGAAGATTATACATAACGAAACGGAAAAATGTAAAATGAAAATACTTTAAACAGTGCTCTTTCAACATGTATGCTAAAACATTTGCTGCAAATAAGCAAATACCACATTAAAAAAATTTCGGTTTAAACTTATCCAGTATCGATGGAGGAGGCTGTAGGAGATATGTTTGTATTCCCAGTCACATGTCATTAAGATGATTTAGTACTTGCTCTCTAAAGCGAATCTAAATTTTACTAAAATGAGAATTTTTTAAAGGCAGTTACTGAGTCACTGAGTCCAGGTTACGCAATGTATAGGTTCCTACACAAGTTATTTAATAGATTTTTTTGTGAATTGTGAAGAAAACCTCCTGATAAAATGTACAATCCTAGTGAAAAAATGTCAGTATCATTTCCTTTCCTTAATTGCCAGGAATGTAACTGTAATATTAAAGTCAAAATATAATTCAGTCAAGTGTTAAATGCTTACAGTAACGCGTACAGTGTCATATTACCGTAGGGAAAAAATTAATACTTTTGTAAAGTTTGTCAATTTTGTTTATTTCCGTCATTTTTATTCACGCGTGGGAATTTTGTAACAAATTCATAAATTATGACAGTTAGTATTTTATAAGTTTAGAAATAAATATTTCAAGAACTACTTGTATTGGTTAAGTTATGTTGCTTATTTTGTGTTAAACGAATTGTATTAAAATCGAGAGAGAGTAGGCCCTACATTAAAAAAGTCCTTGTTGTCAATAGCTCGTTGTCGTTTGTTGTCCTCAAAATTATCCACTATTCTACATCTAGTCGTTATATGTTATTGATGCCGGGAACACAGTTTTTGCTTGGTTTCCTCCCGTTTCACACAGCCAAGAGTCACACACAGCATGTACTTTGTCATGTTTACTCTGCATTCTTTAAGCGAAAAATTACAATATGGTATCATTTTGTGAACGCATCATACTTATACGTGAAATTTGC